>JAMPIV010010625.1:0-133163 GCA_024509875.1 Oreohelix idahoensis
CTCCGCCCCGCACTTCTGCCCCTCTAGTTTCACGTGAGCCAGCCAAGCAGATCGGCTTATCGTCGCTCACCCGTCTTTATCAGTGACCCGTATAAAATTTACAAACAAAGAGCCCTGTTGAGCTAAACCTATAATAGGCACAATTGTTATGAATTTTAATCATAACATTACTCTCCCCACCCACCACAAAATAATGGAAACAACGTTTTCATTATTTCCGTAGTGTGAGTATAACATCACCAGGGTGAAATATGGTAACATCAATTTTCACTATAAATAAGAACTAGTATAGCATCCAGGTTTCTGCCATAGGGTAGGCAATTTAACACTAAAAGTGTGGTCGATGGATAATACCAAAGCCAATGTCTCCTTTAGACAAAATAATTTTTAACCGCAATGTGAGGTCGCCATAACTAATAGTACTCAACATAATAAAAAATGATGGTAGCAATACATGCACTCACATACCTCACACCGTCACATAACGCCTATCAGTCCAGTCCAGTATCAGTAATCAATTAATTAATCCATGATCAACATCAAAAATGCAAAATAATAAAGAATAAACAAATATGCAATAACGTAAATAGATGAAATGAGGCAGATATTCATATTAGTAAAGTGAATGAATGCAACATCTTACGCTAAAAAATTAAAGTGTAATCTTAAGTACTTGTCAGAAAAAGTGTGTTGTGGTGCCAATTAAAAAAAAAATGTAATCTTGCACCTAACGAAGTTGTGTGTCCAATCAGGTAATAATACGCTAATGTATGGTACAAATTGATAATAGTATTGAGAACCCTCAAATTGTTTACGCAATAATTAGTGTAAGTATAGTAAAGGATGTGTCAAAGACCGAATTTTATCCCTCGAATTAAAACTAATTAACCGCTAAATAAAACACAGTATTAACAGTAATAATGTCATGGAATTATACACACTAGTGGACTAATACATCAGTCAAATCCCACGTTCAAGTCCATGATCCTCTGCTATATTCTCGTATAAGTCGCATTATAACGTAACTGTAAGCACGATATGATTCTAGTAGTTGCGCCCCTTGACCAAGCGAAGCATTCTTGAGTACTGTCCCTTCATCTTGAGACGTAGTGTCAATAATAGCATAAAAAATATTTTGCATTCAAAATATCCTTATGTCACATTGTTCTGAAATTAGCAATAAACGTGTGTGTTTATGCACATAAACTACGTATGACAGTTGTTCAGAAGGTCGAAGACAACCCCGTAATGAGCTGAGCAAAAAGAGGTAGAACTCAACATTGGCGATATGAGCATTCATCATCATCAGGTGCCGAGTGAACCGATCAATATCTGTAAGTACTGTCAAAAGAGTCCTTGAGCGATTTCTTTCAATTTCCGACGAAAAAGTTACGATTGTTCTCAACCTTGGCATTCATCACAGAGCGTTTGTACATTCATTCCTTGCACAGCAACGATAAAACTGGAAATTTCTATCAGCATTGTCAGCAAAAAAGTTCATAAAGAGTAAAATGTTCCATCGGTCAACACGTGAGGAAGTCAGCAAATAGGGTAGCTGTAACCTCACAAGGTACTTGCATCTGCCATGTTGTCAGGTGATAATGAGTCTTTTACGCACCGGAACAACAAATCCGCGACCACGTTGTGACTGCCCTTGAGGGCACGAATGTCATATTCGTATACAATCATCGAATTCCTGCATAAGTGTACCACCGATTCCTGACTCTAAGGATAAAAGGAAATCGAGTATCAGGCAATCTTAAAATTTGTGATTTTGAAAAATAACACTTAAGTATATTTAAAGAAACATTACAAGAATGTAACCAAACAATCTTATTTGGAGAGTTCTTTCTTAATAACGAAGACAGAACTGAAGTAATTTCTGAAACATTAGGCAAACATTTTCTATAGAATCCGACAAGACCCAAAAGACTACGAACCTTTTTTTTTTTTTTTTGTCTTAGGAATTTCTAGATTCAAGATCCTGGAGATAGTGGAATCTTCAGGCTTAAGAAAACCGCCTCATATTTTATGTCCAAGAAAAGAAATTTCTTCTAATCCTTTTTTAGTTTTCAAAGGTCTAGCCGTAGATAGTCTATCCAAGAAAGAATCTAACAAAGTCAGAGGTTCAGCATGGAACATAGCATTGAAATAGTCAAAGTAATGTCTCAAGATGTGTGCATTCTACATAACAATGACCTTTAAAATGTACAATATTATTAGCCTCATCATAAGTACCAATAGGAAACAAGATTTCATGTACATGATTAGTAGAAAGAAAACATTCACGTCCCTGTATCGGAACAAGTATGAAGTTATTATGTTCTGTAAATGGTGTAACTCGACTTGTAGCACCTGAAGAAAAAAAACAATATTGTTAAAACTGCCTCAATACCCAATATAGTGGCCAGTACACAACACATGAAATCATGATATGTCAGCATCTGAACGAAAAAATCTGAAAGTAATATTAATATCCTTAAAGTTCCTAAAGGAAAAGGAAAAATCATTTAGTAACAAGACAAAATAAAAATAAAAAACCAACAGCCAAATATACAGTTTTGACTGAAGAGTATACGACCAAATTAAACTTGACATCCGATTAACCTCGACATCAACAATTTTAGGTATCACATCATCCATGATGGATGTGGTTGGTCCCATATCATCAGCAACCAGTGATTCACTCGAGTCAAAATAGACATCTGATGATTTCTGAATAGTTTGGAAATCAACAAAGGACTCCTCAATGATGGGAGGAAGAAATTTTGTATTATCACCATCACCATCACTCAAAACTGTGTCACTCTGAGTCCGATCATGTGATAGTACATGCACATGCCTAAGAGCCTTTGCTCTGGTAGTATCAACCATGGCAGTATGTACATGTTGTTGTTCCCACCTCAAAATATCATCCGTAGTACATTTATGATATTCCCTAAAATTATCCCAGCGACTGGTCTTGACAACAGACATACCCGAGTCCTGCCTGTAAAATAAGGAGTATCTAAAAATACTTCTGCAGTTGGATAATATTCAACTGTACCCCCAAATGTAATGCACTGGACTTCTTCGTCGGTGTAATCAGCAGTGTCCATTAATGATATCCGAACCCCCACAGTGGCGGATCCAGTGTCCCTGAGTACCGAAACAAGTTGGCTGTTCACTAAACCCCTATCAAATACCACTGATCCTGTCCCATTATAAGAAGACATCACTGGCAAAGGATGTCCACAACGGAGCCTAAGAACTCCCTCTGGCTGAAACAAAGAATTACATTCAGAACAATTAGTACTATTGGATAAGTCCACACTACATGCATATGTGTAGTGGATTTGATGGTATTGTATGATGGTGATATTACTAAGTGTGATGCATGAGATCAGCTGTGAAGGCTCCTGAGATAAAATGTAGCTGTGAATTGTCAGAAGGCCCTTCGTGCTACCACTACGACCTCACACCTATTTTTTTTTTTCTAATGAATGTGGCTACGTTAAATGTCTAGGGTAATGATATGTAATGTGTTGTGGTAGTTTACATACACACACACAGATATTTACTAAGTCTAATAATATTAATAAATGTTATAATACACTGAACTAACTCAAGTGTGTAAAATTTGGATAGTAATTTTCTTTAAATTTATTTGTTCTGAACCAAGGTTTTATTTTGGCCAGAACATATGAAAGGTTTTGCAATTATGAAAGAAATGCATGAATATTACATAATAAATGCAAGGTGTGTACATATGTATGTTACTAGACTAGTTAATATTACTACTGTTTATAGTTGTAATCTATTTGGGAGAACACTTAATGGATGTGCTGTTGGGGTGGCCTCATCACTCCCTGTCTATGGCGATTACACATTGTCCAGTTATTTGATGGAAATTTTATGGGTGTGTTAGGAAATAAGTGAGTTGGTGAATTCTCAGCAGACCAGACGCTCACGTAGCTTGAATATGTAGCTCTGGTGCTGAGATCTGGTGGCCCCACCTCTCCGTGCTTGGGGGCAATATCAGAAGTATGGTGGCCCCACCTCTCCGTGCTTGGGGGCTATAATAGGCTGCTCTGACAAAATGTTACTGCACGGGTCCACTCTTGTAATATTCAACAACTCATTTGACACCGCATTGGTGCCAACTGAAACTCACAGTTCTGCAATCAAAGTATTAGTCATGTGTCAGAATTCCATCCTCTAACCATTTCTGGACACAACACTACACAACAACAACACCACATAGACGGGTCAGATCTTTCTGACCAAACAACACATCTTACCAAGTTGGTTTCACGTAGGATAAGTTCTCCCAGACTACGTATTCTGAAATATGTTCATTAGCTTCCTGCCATAGAATAGGATAGGTGATATGTTTCACTGATCTCAACACTTGATCTGTCCTTCATAATCCTTACTGGAGTTTATGTATTTTATTTGTCTCTAGACCCTGAACTGGGGCGGGGGGTCTAGAGCGAATCCTTACTTGTTGTAAGGGACAGATTATGCTATTGCAGTATCAAATCACTCGAAACCTTAAACAAATATTAAAATGTACAAAGAAATAATTTCAGTCTTACCAGAATTATGAATATAGAACACAGTTAAATGCTAGTAAAACTCAGCTGAGCTGCTGGCCTTAGTATGGCGTCCCTCTAAATATTTCAATAGCTTCTGGGAATTACACCACTTAATAATTCACTGTGTCTACTAGGACAACTTATAATGAATGGCACAAAATGCGCGTCTGAGCGCCGATAATATATTCATCTATGGCCAATCACTGCCTTTTCTTTTTTCAAATTCAAATATCCTACCAAAAAGTCATTTCAGTCATACCTCAGTCAAGTATGCCTTATTGTCTGTTGGTCCGTCCGTCTCTACTTGCGTTTCACACAAAAAAACACACTTGTTTTTTGAACCAACTCTGCCTTCCCCTACACAATTTTGCCTATAATGTTATTTTTAGCCACAATTCACCATCCCACCCCGTCTCTTCATTCCAACTAGATTTTAGCACTTGCGTCTTCAAGGCCACAATTTTTTGAAAATTAGTGACATGTTTTTATTTCAATGCAGACGCTCGCTGATATGAACAACACAGTCTTTTGTCAATATCTTTCTTATTATCTATCCGTCTGTATAAATGAAAGCATATTATTTCACTGCTCAAGATGGGCCATCCGGCCAGCTAGGTTTTATATTCCTAACATTATTATTAAGAAAAGTTACTTTTCAAATATTTTCTAGAATCTTCTGGAATGCGTTCATCACTGCATTCAAATAAACGGACTAAGTTATCGCAAAAGCGTCCAAGAAATGACTGTGGCGTATAATATCCAAGGTCCCTTTTGTCGATTTCTTTACTTTATGTCAACTTGGGGAACGTGACTTTTTCATCCTTTCCCCACCACTTGCGTCTTTTAGCCTTGCTAGTTTCAAGCACGCGTTCAGTCAGATTTTTTCCTTTTGATCTCCGTTCTCATCCCGTTCCGTTTTGCCTTCAAGTCTAACAATTTAATTTCCATGGCGGGTGATGACCCGCGGCGTGGGCGATCATGTATTCTAGCAGCTTACGCATTAGTTTTTATCCCTACGTTGTATCATTGGAGATATTTTAACGTTGTATCACGGTTAATTTTGTGACACATCTCCCCACTTGAAAACATGCCTACGGCAAGTTCCAAAACCAGTGATACACATAGATAAAATCTCTCCTCACTCCTGCCATTACTCTAATTTTGATCACAGGGGTGCCGACTGAGGAAATCTGCACCGACATTCAATTTGCCTGGGATATATTGGATACTAAACTGATAAGGTTGAAGCAATAAAGACCACCTCAGCAATCTTGCGTTTTCATGCTTAGCCTGAGATAAGAATAAGAGGCTGATGGTCCGTCTCGACCACAAAAGTCCTACCATACAGATAGATTTGAAACTTCTTTATTGCCCAGATTAACGCTAAACATTCTTTTTCGCTTGTGGAGTATCCTTGTTCCGCCTTATTCAATTTGCGGCTTGCATAAGCGACTGGTTTCAGTTCCCCATCAGGTGAAGATGATCTTTGCAACAAAGCCGCTCCGAGTCCTACATTACTTGCATCGGTTCTTAAGACAAAGTCCTGTGTCAAATCAGGCAGTTTGAGAATAGGCTTGCTAGTGAGTTTTTCCTTTAAGTCCTGGAACGCTAATTCACTTTGCGCAGTCCAATTAATTTTATCTGGAAGTCCCTTGCGAGTCAGATCAGTCAGAGGAGCACAAATAGAGTTAAAATCTTTGATATATTTTTGATAAAATCCGCATAACGACACGAATGATCGCACATCCTTTTTTGTTTGTGGTCTAGGTGCTCTCTGCAGTTTTTCCAAGTTCTTGGGATCAGGGGTCATGCTACCCTGATATACAGTGTGTCCCAAGAATTCCAACTCTTTGCATCCAATGCAACATTTTGTTGGCCTAGCAGTCAAGTTCGCCTCCCTAAGCCTATTAAATAACATTTCTAGAGCTTCAATGTGTTCTTCAAATGTCTCTGTGGCGACGAGAATATCATCCATGAAATTCGTGATACATGGGTTATTCAGGGGATCCAACAATTTGCGCATCATCCTTGAAAATACACTCGGAGCATTTTTCAGTCCGAATGGTAGCATGTTGAATTCATAATGTCCATCCGAAGTGCTAAAAGCCAAATAAGGTCTCACTTCAGGCTTCACTGGGATCTGGTAATAGCCTTTACTAAGATTCACCTTTGAAAAGTATTTTGCCTTGTTCAGTCTGGCAAATAACTGTTTTGTTTCTGGTAATGGATCCACTTGTCCTTCTGTGACAGCATTCAGTTTCCTGTAATCTATGCACAGTCTGTGTTCCCCAGACGGTTTTCTCAACAAAACGACACTAGAGCTAAAAGATGATTCACTGTGTGAAATAATCCCCTCCTTCAACAAATAATCTATTTCTTCCTTCAATGCCTTCTCCTTCGCGAACGGAATAGAATAGGCTCTCATACAGATTGGGTTTGAGTCTACCAGTTTCATGTCATACTGTAGCAAATTTGTATGGCCTGGTTTATCTGTTAATACATCTGTATGTTCCTCCAGAACCTGTTGAACTCTCTCCCTCTGGTTTTTAGTCAGGTGCTTACTGACTTTTACCTGTGCTGCTGTTTCACAAGGATGTAATGGGTATTCATGTGAGGTGAGTGGTTCCTTTTGCATTTGAGTTGCGATAGCTAAGGTCAGTAAGGGGGTGCTTTCCTGGAGTGGTCTGTCCAGATACTTCTTTGACAGGTTTACATGATAAACTTTCTCCTTCCCCTTTTTGTCAATTTTATAGTTTGTTCTAGACACCTTCTCTAGAACCGTATATGGACCTTGCCATCCAATTTGTAATTTATTCTGGCTACCGGGTAGTAGAAGCAGCACCTTCTCTCCCACTGCCAGTTCTCTGTCCTTTGCCTTCCTATTAAAATATGCTGCATGTTTCTTCCTGGCTTGTTTCAAATTATCATTTGCCAGTTTCCATCCAGCTTTCAAACGAGTGGTCAGTTCGTTCACGTATTGATAAGATGAGGTAACAGTCTCTTCCGCCTTCTCATCTGTCCAGGTTCTTAATAGGGCTTCTAATGGACCTTTTATTGGTCTCCCAAATAGCAGAGTTGCGGGAGCCATCCCGGTTGAACTATGTGGTACCTCCCGATACGCAAACAATGCGGCGGGCAGGAATTGATCCCACAGATCAGGTTTTTCGTGTGCCAGCTTTCTCAGGATAGAAATGAGAGTCCCGTTGAACCTCTCTACCTGGCCGTTCCCTTGCGGATGGTACGGACTACAATGAAAGTGTCTGGCTTGAAATAGCTTAAAAACTTCTTCCGTTAGTTTCCCCTTGAACTGAGAGCCATTATCCGTCAAGATTTGATGCGGGAATCCTAATCGGGTAAATATTGTAAGTAGTGCCTCTGCTACATGTTTTGAATCAATTGATGGCAGGGCTACCGCCTCTCCCCACATAGAACAAGTGTCCACCAGAGTAAGGATGTAACTGTTCCTCCTCTTGGTCCGAGTAAGAGGTCCTACAATATCCACTGCAACCCTCTCAAAAGGTGTTCCCACTATGGGCATTTCCCCTAGAGTTGCAGGAGCAGTCCAGTGCTTTGGAGCTACCCTTTGACATTCTGGGCATGTTGTTGTTGTTGTTTTGATGAAATGATGGGAGGAGATCGGGCACTCAGCCTCTGATCATTGTTGCCTCTTCTCGTTCCATCTTGGTCTACCCTGTTCAACCTGAAAGTTGGTTATAATTGGGGTATTTAGTGTCATTTTATTTACTAATTTTGTATTCAATTTAAATAACTGTTGTCTTTTGCAGGTGCTGATTTTTATTTATATTAGTATTTGTCAATTTTATTTTCTCTTTTGTATTGTTTCTAGATAACTATTGTCCTTTACACTTGGTTTTAATTTGTATTAGTATTTGTTCTTTTTGAGTTGTTGTCCCTTTTTTTTTAATACCTTGTCTTTCCTTGTCCTATGAGTAGTTATTTTTTGTTTGTTTGTTAATGCTTTGTTAGTTCTTGCTGCTTAATTTCTATTTAGTTGGACGATTTTTCTGAAGTTCTAACCTTATATTTTTTCCTTTGTTTTATGTATATATCTTTTAAGTATTGATTGGGCATCTCTTGGGGCATCTATACTTAAAACCTTATCACCTGTTAAGTCTATATTGTGATTTCTATAGTAAGTTTTTAATTCAAGCCTTTGTTGTTCATACTTTTTACAGTGGATCAGGTAGTGGTCTATGTCATTCTCTTCCTGACATTCTTGGCAGTGTGGTTCTTCTACCATGAAGTATGCTGCACCGAGTCGGAGACGCCACAGTTTTTTGTTCGATGGTATCTTTAATTCTTCTCTGACCTGGCATGTCCTCGTTGGTTCTTTCAGCAGTTTGAACGCGTGTCTGCCTTTTCTACTTTCCTTCCATGTTGTCTTCCATTCCTCGTTTATAGTTTCCTTCACTTGGCTCTTGATCTCTGACCTTCCCAGTCCTGCTTTTATATTGTTTTTACTTGTTCTTCCCTTCTTGGCATTCTGGTCTGCCAACTCGTTGCCAGCTATACCTATGTGTGCTGGAACCCACACTAGCCTCACACTACATCCTCTGTTCTCTAGTGATGTATTAATTGCTAGAATTTCTTCCTTTATGTCTGGCCGGCTACATTTACCTGGGTGTTCTAGTGCTTGTAGTGATGATAGTGAGTCTGTAAATATCGTAACAGCTTCTGGTGGGTTATCTTCGATTATTTCTAGACTTTTAAGAATTGCTACCATCTCTGCAGTAAAAATCGATGCCCCTTCCGTTATACTGTAGCTCTTTTTTATTCCCCATTGTGGTATTACAACTCCGGCACCTAGTTGCCCACTATCACCCTTGGATCCATCAGTGTAGACGGCCAGACTTTGTTTAGTTAGTTGCTCTATGAACTTTCTACTTATCATTTTGGCTTCCTTATCTTCTATGTTTTGTTTGATCTTTTCAGTAAGTGAGTAGTCTATGATTGGTGTTTTTAGTTCCCAGGGTGGTATTTTGCTTCTGTATTTATTACTATTTTCAATTGTGTTTGATAGTTATTTGAACTGCATTAGGTCTTCTATAGTTCTCCATCCTGTTGGATATCTATCTTTATTTAAGGGGACGTCCCATACACTTGGTTGGTTTTTGACAAATGCTTTATGTGCTGGGTGGGTCACTTCTTGTGCTACTTTACTCCAATAATTTAATCTCAGTTCTTTCCGTCTTAGACCAAGGGGAGGTATGCCGAGAGCTACTTCTAGAGCTTCTACTGGTGTCGATATAAATGCACCTGTAATAGTTCTCATGGCTGCATTTTGAATCCTGTCCAGTTTTGCTTTGTTAGAAGCTGCAGCTGAGTCATAGACTATGCTGGCATAATCCAGTTTCCCCCTGATGAAGGCCTTGTAGAACATAAGCATTATTTTATTGCTGGCCCCCCCATCCATTACCTTTTACAATCCTTAGTATATTTAGGGGTCCCCTACAGCTTTCTACCAAATTGTCTATATGTTTATTATAATTTAGTTGTTTATCTAAAGTTATGCCCAGAAATCTAGTTGTTGAGGAGGTACATATTTTCTGTCCTTTAATGGTTATATTGATTTTGTTATTTTTTTTTAAATTTCCTTTGCTGAAAATCATACCTACTGTTTTGTTTACATTAATTTGGAAGCCCCAACTTTTCACCCACTCTGAAACTTTGTCTATTTGATTTTGAAGTTTTTTGTAAACATGGTCCAAGTTTTTTCCAGATCGCCAAATGGCACAGTCATCTGCAAATTGTGATACTGCATTCTTTATGTCATTAAATTCATCTGCTAAATCATTTACAGCTATAGTGAAAATTGAAGGAGAGATCACTGATCCTTGAGGAATCCCATTCTGTTGTTCATATATTTCTGACCTATCATTATTCACCTGTACAGCAAAATACCTGTCCTGTAAAAAGTTTTCTAGATACCTATAGGTTTTACCAGTAATGCCAATCTTTTTCATTTTGTAAAGAGCTCCATCGCGCCAGCATTCATCATATGCTCTAGCTACATCTAGAAAGACTGCCACTGTTTTTTCTTTCCTCTTGAACCCTAGCTTTACATCATGTTCTAATCTTACAAGCTGGTCTACTGTACTTCTGTCTGCTCTAAACCCTGACTGGTTTGGGCTATATAACTAGTTTTTTTCCAGGTAGAATTTAACTCTTTTATTCACAACAGTTTCCAGTATTTTACCTAGTTGTGATGTTAAGGAGATAGGCCTATATGAACTTACTTCATGGGCTTCCTTATTGGGTTTTAGAATGGGTACTATCATAGCTACTTTCCATGCTTTTGGTATCTTTCCTAAGTTCCAGATTTTGTTATAAAGTGAAGTTATTATGTTTATAGTTCTTTTGGGTACTTTCTTAAGGATTTCATAACTAAGTATATCTTGCCCTGAGGCAGTATTAGATTTATCTTTTATTGCATTAGTTACTTCTTCCTCTGTTATATCAGCATCTAAATAGTTTGTTTCCTCTATCTGGTCTGGTAGTTCTTTTAAAAACTGTATCCTAAGTCTTTCTCTTCTCTCATTTTCTTCCTGTCCAAGGCTACTTTTTGCACTGACTTTATAGAAATACTCGGCAAGGGCATTAGCTTTTTCTTTATCTGTTTCTGCTCTCTTTGGTAGTTTGATTGTTGGCATTATTGTTTTCTTATTGTTCCCTTTGATTGCCTTAAGCTTTTTCCATACTTCTCTAATTTGAGTGCTAGGTTTAAGTGACTGACAAAACTCCTTCCAGTTAGTTTCTTTGGCTTTGAATATTATTCTGTTAGATTCATTCCTAATAAGTTTATACTTATCATAGTTTTCTTCTGTTCTGTTATTTCTATATTTTTGTAAGGCCCTTTTTCTTCTCTCATGAATTTCTGCACAGCTTTTATTCCACCAGGCAACTGGTTCTTTATTCCATTGAGTTTCTCTTTTCTTATTAATGTTACTTATTGGTTTAAGGTGTTGTGGCATATTTTTATTTGGTATATACTTTATTGCTATTTTCAGAATTTCATTGGTCAGTGTTTCCGCCCACAAGTCAGTATCATCTGATTCCATGTCTTTATATTCCATCACCTCCAGCTCTGATTGGAAAGCTTCCCAGTTTGCTTTTTTATAGTTGAAGGTAGGTTTCTCTGGTTCTGGGTTTGGAATGACATTTTCATGCATGGTTATTACAATGGGCAGATGATCTGAGTTTGTGTCTTGTAACACTTCCCAATTTACATTCGCTAGGTTGTTAGTTGCTATACTTATGTCTATTGCTGAGTCTGCCCTATTAGCTTGTGGATTAATTCTTGTTGCAGATCCATCATTTAGTATTAGTAGTTCATTGTTTTCTATGAAGTCAAGTAGGCATTTTCCTGCATTATCTGCATGTTGTCCACCCCAAGCACAATGATGGGAGTTAAAATCGCCTACTATGATTGTTTTGGGGCCTAGTCTGGTGCTTATGGCTAGTATTTCTTCATCTTTAATTGTGCCATCTTTAGCATATACTTTGACATATCTTTTTATATCCTCCGTTATCCCTGGCCAGAAGTAATGACAAGCTATACGCTGTCCTGTGGCGCTGATCCCCATGTGACCACTGAAGGGAATCGCATGCCCGAGTTCCATCACTTTATCCCTATATGAAGTGGGAAGAACCAGCTGGTTGTGACCATTTGTTCCAGTTCCGGCCTTCCTGTATAAGAGTTTGTTCTTCATAAAATATTCCCCCTTGCTCGGAGGTGTGTGGCATTTGGGCAATTTTTTTAAAACATGGCTTGAGTGTCCTATCCTCAGCCTGCGCCTTCCTCATCTCCTCTGGATGAGCATTTATAGGTTCACCTTCTTCCTCCTTCTTCTGTGACCTGGTCTGCACTGTCGCCATGATCACAGGTCTCTCGGGATTCCCCAAGAAGACGTATCTACACCCCAATATCAGAGGGTAGATTGGTTCATCTATCACTGCTGCTCTGATTTCTCCTTCCACATAGCGAGTTTTCACCGTTATCCTTGCGATGGGAAGTGTCATGAGTGGTATGTCCTTAGTTGCCCCTTGTATTTCCACTGTTTCTGTGGTATACTGACTTGGGTCCACTAGGCTAGACTTCACAACTGAATCATAATCCAAACCTGTATCATAAAGGCACCTTATGGTGACCCCATTACAAATAACATCCTCACAAACTGGGGGGTGATAAGGTTCCTGCTGTCCCTTAGGATTAACCTTTAATCTTTGCGTCCCCGACTTCATTGCAGCAATGTTTGAAGGTTTCCTTCTACAAAATTCGGTGTTATGGTTATCTTTCTTGCACCATTTACACCATCTCTTTCCTTGGTTAAACGGTTTTCTTTCATTGGATTTTTGGTCATTGAACTGTGAGTTTCTGTCTCGGTAGTCATTTCTTGGCCGTTCAAAGTTTGTCCTACCTTTATTTCCCTGTTCTCTATTATCAAATTTATTAAATTGCTGTGGAGCTTTAAAATTGTCTATGTGCTTCTTTTTAGCACCACTTACCTCTGCCTGGGCTGCCTGATACCTTTCAGCGACATTTAAAACCTCCCCCAACTTCTCTGCACCTTGTTCCATGAGAAATTTTCTCATGTCTGGAGCCATGGACTCTCTCAATTGCTCAATCATGATCATTTCTTTAAGATCTTGGGTCTTCCCCAGAGCAGTCCATTTCTCCAAATAGGTTTCCAGTCTGGCAGAGAATTGGTGGTATGTCTCCCCAGACAACAGTTTGGCATTTCTAAATTTCTTACGATAAAATTCCCCATTTTTTTTCGTACCTCAATAACAACGCCTGCTTTAACATGTCATAATTCTCCTGGTCTTCTCTGTTCATTTTTGCGAAGACTTCGTAAGAAGTACCTCTCAGTCCCTGTGACAGCTTTAAACTCCACCTCTCTCTCTCTAACCCATATGTAGTAGCTAATAACTCAAAACGTCCTAGGTATCCCTCTATGTCATCGTCTTTCTCAACAAAATGGTCTAAATGAAACCCCATAGCTGATGTTGAGGCTCCCAGACTGGGCGTAGCATCTGAGGCAAAAGGGCTGGCACCATTTTCAGGAGCCTGGCCTTGTAGCTCCAGCTCCCTGAGTCGTAATTCGTGCTCCCTCTGCAACCTTCTATCTTCTGCCTCCCTTTCGGCCTTTTTATCTTCTGCCTCCTTTTCGGCAGTCAACCTTTTATCTTCTGCCTCCCTTTGCTGTCGTTTGTCTTCTGCCTCAATCTGCAGCCTCTTAATTTCTTTTTCAGCGTCTAACCTCTTCTCTTCAGCCAACCTTTCAGACTCTAATTTTCTTTCAGCCTCTTTTTCTAATCTTCTTTCTTCCCGTTCAATATACTTATCACATTCAGCCGTTACATATTGAATTAAAATCTGACCATCCATTCCCATCTCCTTTGCCGTCAGCACAGCAGCTGATCTGAATTTGGCCAGCTCCGCCATACTTTTTAAACAAATCTAGCAATGTGCAAGATAAAATTTCCAACCACTAAAGTACTTCTAATTACTCTAGTCTAAAATAATTCTAATTAATTAATTAACTACCAGGGAGCCGCGCTAGCGTAGTGGTTACAACACCGCTCTGGCGACCGGGTGATACAGGATCAAACCCGGGTGACGGCATTTGAGGATTTTTCGTCGACCGGGATTTGGACTGGATTAACTCGAGACCTGGCGAGGACATTTGAAGGAGTGTCGTCGACCAGGGACTGGCGGCTCCTGAGCCGACCCAGCTGCAATGGGGTACCTCCGAAATCGGCGAGTATTTGCCTGAATGGCGAGGGACACCTGTCTCTGTACAAGAAATAAAGGGATACTCACGTAAAATCAATGTCAGGTTAGACATAAATAATAACCTGAGATTTCGCCTCGAGTATTAGCGGGCGTACGCAAAAAAAAAAAAATTAACTACCACGGGCTGTGAAGATTCACCAACTTTTATTTTCAGGGACACTTTTAATTTTAAGGGACACTTTTAATTTTTATAATGTGTTCCCCTAATTTAATTCTCCCCCCCAGAAGATCCTAATATACTTAATGGGCTAATTATCCCGGGACAAAGAGACCCCAATATATGTAGTGGATTTGATGGTATTGTATGATGGTGATATTACTAAGTGTGATGCATGAGGTCAGCTGTGAAGGCTCCTGAGATAAAATGTAGCTGTGAATTGTCAGAAGGCCCTTCGTGCTACCACTACGACCTCACACCTATTTTTTTTTTCTAATGAATGTGGCTACGTTAAATGTCTAGGGTAATGATATGTAATGTGTTGTGGTAATTTACATACACACACACAGATATTTACTAAGTCTAATAATATTAATAAATGTTATAATACACTGAACTAACTCAAGTGTGTAAAATTTGGATAGTAATTTTCTTTAAATTTATTTGTTCTGAACCAAGGTTTTATTTTGGCCAGAACATATGAAAGGTTTTGCAATTATGAAAGAAATGCATGAATATTACATAATAAATGCAAGGTGTGTACATATGTATGTTACTAGACTAGTTAATATTACTACTGTTTATAGTTGTAATCTATTTGGGAGAACACTTAATGGATGTGCTGTTGGGGTGGCCTCATCACTCCCTGTCTATGGCGATTACACATTGTCCAGTTATTTGATGGAAATGTTATGGGTGTGTTAGGAAATAAGTGAGTTGGTGAATTCTCAGCAGACCAGACGCTCACGTAGCTTGAATATGTAGCTCTGGTGCTGAGATCTGGTGGCCCCACCTCTCCGTGCTTGGGGGCAATATCAGAAGTCTGGTGGCCCCACCTCTCCGTGCTTGGGGGGCTATAATAGGCTGCTCTGACAAAATGTTACTGCACGGGTCCACTCTTGTAATATTCAACAACTCATTTGACACCGCATTGGTGCCAACTGAAACTCACAGTTCTGCAATCAAAGTATTAGTCATGTGTCAGAATTCCATCCTCTAACCATTTCTAGACACAACACTACACAACAACAACACCACATAGACGGGTCAGATCTTTCTGACCAAACAACACATCTTACCAAGTTGGTTTCACATAGGATAAGTTCTCCCAGACTACGTATTCTGAAATATGTTCATTAGCTTCCTGCCATAGAATAGGATAGGTGATATGTTTCACTGATCTCAACACTTGATCTGTCCTTCATAATCCTTACTGGAGTTTATGTATTTTATTTGTCTCTAGACCCTGAACTGGGGCGGGGGGTCTAGAGCGAATCCTTACTTGTTGTAAGGGACAGATTATGCTATTGCAGTATCAAATCACTCGAAACCTTAAACAAATATTAAAATGTACAAAGAAATAATTTCAGTCTTACCAGAATTATGAATATAGAACAAAGTTAAATGCTAGTAAAACTCAGCTGAGCTGCTGGCCTTAGTATGGCGTCCCTCTAAATATTTCAATAGCTTCTGGGAATTACACCCCTTAATAATTCACTGTGTCTACTAGGACAACTTATAATGAATGGCACAAAATGCGCGTCTGAGCGCCGATAATATATTCATCTATGGCCAATCACTGCCTTTTCTTTTTTCAAATTCAAATATCCTACCAAAAAGTCATTTCAGTCATACCTCAGTCAAGTATGCCTTATTGTCTGTTGGTCCGTCCGTCTCTACTTGCGTTTCACAAAAAAAAACACACTTGTTTTTTGAACCAACTCTGCCTTCCCCTACACAATTTTGCCTATAAAGTTATTTTTAGCCACAATTCACCATCCCACCCCGTCTCTTCATTCCAACTAGATTTTAGCACTTGCGTCTTCAAGGCCACAATTTTTTGAAAATTAGTGACATGTTTTATTTCAATGCAGACGCTCGCTGATATGAACAACACAGTCTTTTGTCAATATCTTTCTTATTATCTATCCGTCTGTATAAATGAAAGCATATTATTTCACTGCTCAAGATGGGCCATCCGGCCAGCTAGGTTTTATATTCCTAACATTATTATTAAGAAAAGTTACTTTTCAAATATTTTCTAGAATCTTCTGGAATGCGTTCATCACTGCATTCAAATAAACGGACTAAGTTATCGCAAAAGCGTCCAAGAAATGACTGTGGCGTATAATATCCAAGGTCCCTTTTGTCGATTTCTTTACTTTATGTCAACTTGGGGAACGTGACTTTTTCCTCCTTTCCCCACCACTTGCGTCTTTTAGCCTTGCTAGTTTCAAGCACGCGTTCAGTCAGATTTTTCCTTTTGATCTCCGTTCTCATCCCGTTCCGTTTTGCCTTCAAGTCTAACAATTTAATTTCCATGGCGGGTGATGACCCGCGGCGTGGGCGATCATGTATTCTAGCAGCTTACGCATTAGTTTTTATCCCTACGTTGTATCATTGGAGATATTTTAACGTTGTATCACGGTTAATTTTGTGACAATATGCATGAGAAACAACATTGGTATTTTGGACTGTATTATTGTCACTTTGATGCGCAACTGCATTATACCGTTCAGGATTTCTAGAACTTTGAAAGTTATTGTTCTGTTGAGAAATAAACAAACAATAAAAATAAAAAACAAACGAATAAAAAAAAATACAAAGTAAAGTCTCTCACAACTGTCCTGCTGCTAACAAGGTGGAAGGGGGTGAAAAAGCCTGGAGGTGTCAGAGATTACATCAAATCCATCAACTATCTGCCATCATCCACACGAGCACTCCATCAGACTACCATTATCCTCACACCATCATTGATCCTTATATATTAATTTTAGTTCTTGTTATATCCTGTTTTACTATATTGTACAATTCTCTAGGTCTATCTATTCTCAACACCTGTTCCACATTTATGGATAAATTGTATGCCTGCAAATAATCAAATATTGGTTTTCTCTGTTGTTCATACTTCCTACATTTTAGTAGGAAATGCTCTATATTATTTTTTTCTATACACTCTGCACAGTAAGATTCTTCAAGATTCTTCTATTCTAGAATAGCCCATTCGTAGTTGCAGTCTTAGAAGTTTCTTATTGCTAGGAACTTTTAGTTCTCTAGATACCTGACACGTTCTTGTTGGAGTCTTGAACAATTTTTATGCATGTCTGCCCTTCAGGCTTCCATCCCACTCTACTGTCCATTCGTCAGTTATTAATCTTTTAATCAAGCTTTTTATCTCTACTTTACTCATCCCTTTATTTATTTGGTTTCTATTATTTCTACTTTTCTTAGCTTCTTTATTTGCCTTTTCATTTCCTTCTATGTCGACATGTGAAGGTATCCAAGCTATTAGAACAGAAAATTCTCTGGAGTATAGGTAAGTATTTGCCAGTAATATATATTAGAACAGTTGGGCGATCGAAGCTGGGATTCAAAGATGTGTACAAGAGAGACATGAGGACACTGGACATAAATCCAGCAACCTAGGAGGATGAAGCTGCCGATCGCACCAAGTGGCGATGCTATCTGCGGGACCACCTCGGATTGGGCGAAAAGAAGCTCACACAACAAGCAGAAGAGATGAGAAAATAAGCAGCTGAGGGATGTCATCTCAGGAGCGCATTCCCATAGTCAGTTATGACTGAAGGGGCGCATTCCCATAGTCAGTTATGACTGAAAGGGCGCATTCCCATAGTCAGTTATGACTCAAGGGGCACATTCCCATAGTCAGTTATGACTGAAGGGGCTATTATTATTATTATTATCTCTTATGCTATATCAGGTCCACTGCATTCTCGTAAAGTTTAGCCTTTAGCCTGTTAGCCTTTAGTACACCGGATGGACATTACGAGTTTAATGTACTCCCATTTGGTTTAAAGAATGCTCCAAGTATCTTCTCCAGAATGATGAGGAAATTGTTGGAACCATTACAAAATCCTCATATCACCAACTTCATGGATGATATTCTGATTGCTACCACTACATTCGAGGAACACATAGTAGCGCTCTCCATGTTGTTAAATAGACTGAGAGAAACGGGATTGACAGCACGTCCAAATAAGTGTCATATTGGATGTGAGAAATTGGAATTTTTAGGTCACACTATCTCTACAGGGCAAATGTCTCCTGACCCAAAGAATGTAGAGAAAATGAGAAAAGCACCAAGACCACAAACTAAGAAGGATGTAAGATCCTTTGTGTCACTGTGCGGGTTCTATCAGAAATATATACCCCATTTAAACTCATTATGCGCGCCATTAACAGACTTAACCAAAAAAGGCCAGCCAGATAAAATACAATGGACCGCGGAGTGTGAACTGGCTTATACAGAGTTGAAAAATAAGCTGACAAATAAACCTATCCTTGCCCTTCCCGATCTCACACAAGAATTCGTACTAAGAACGGATGCAAGCAATGTAAGCATCGGAGCAACATTACTACAGCGGGCAGACACACCGCCACATATGCTATTACCAGTAGCTTTTGCCAGTAGAAAGTTAAATGCAGCTGAAAGAAATTATACTCGAACAAATACCAGATGAGTTTATGTGTATCCATCCAACAAATCCTGTGAGCAGTTTCTAAAACGAATGTCGATGATGATAACAGCTAAAGACTAGATAGCAAGATATATCCAAACTATACTGTGACAGACTTTTATAATTTGACTTAAAATAAGATTCTGGTATATATTTTTTTACTATTATTTATTTTAATTAACACAACTTCCACTTTAAAAAACATTTTACCATTCCAACACCCATTTCTCATTACTTAATTATAAAAATGTACTTTAAAAATACACAAGAGTACTCAGTTTTATTGGTCAAATTCATCAGAATATTTATCAGATTTATGAGTTACTTTTCTAAGAATTTTATATTTCTTCATATAGGGTTACTATAGCGAAATGGTAACCTTACTCCTGAAGCCTTTAAATCTATGGTTCAAAGCTTTCAGCTGTAACTCAATTGTGATAAGTCTGTTTTTTCGTCTGTCCACTGGAACTTCATTTATTAATGGAAAAAACACTTCAACAGCTGCTATTGGAAATCCTTTCAGCTGCCATCCCCAAAAACTATCTAGTGCATATTCATGTTTTCAGCAATTTATTTCCTGTTTCTCCATACAAGGAGTTCCAACATCTCACACCATTTTTTCAGGAACTTTGATCCTAACACCACCGAGAGCTGGGCGCTCAAAGAGATGGTGGTCAACAGTTTCGTAGGGGTAGTTACATAGCTGAATGGGGTCCAAATGGGGCAGTGATGCGCAATACAAGACTCAACATGTCTCTTAGCCTCTCCTGCCCAAGTCTACCTCACCTACTCGTGGTGGACCCCGTTATACCCAGTAATCTTGCCGAAGGTTGGGTATCAACCCCAGCGGGAGGCAAGATGGGACAGCAAACGAGGTAAAGGCAAAATCAAATCCCCCAGCCAGAGGGGGAGGCATGAGCACACTCTGCCTTAAGAAACAGGTGCTGAAGTCAGATGTACCAGGCCAGGAGGCGCACCAGCAACCATGGTACCATGCAACCCGCTTTGGTTTAATATGTCTACACAACAGATGTCAAAAAATTATCGTTATGGTGCTCGCCCTGTGAAGTCCCTCCAGGCAGGAGCAGTGCCGGATTCTGAGCCTCGACAGAATCCACCCTCAGCTACTGGAGGTCTCCTTAGTCCGCCAAATGGAGCCAGGAGGCGGAAGGAGAAAGTAACTGGCCAACCAGATAAGACGACGGCCCCTCTGAATGTCATGCATTGGAATGCAGAGGGAGTCAACAACAAAAAGACTGAACTAGAGAATACCCTATTTCGGAAAGAAATTAGCATATGCTGCATACAAGAAACCCACCTACAGGAAGGAAAACATTTTAAGATACGGGGCTATCAATGCTTCAGAGTTGACAGAAAAGATCGGAAGAAGGGTGGCATACTAACACTGATAAGGAATAACCTCAACGCTATAGAATCCAAGACATATAAAGAAGGTGCAGAATACCAAGTAATCCATCTAAAACATAACACTCTGGAACTGGATCTCCTAAACTTCTACTGCCCCAATGACATACCACTGAACATGACTAGCATAGATGTCCCCATTGGCAACTTCATAGCGGTGGGAGACTTCAACAGCCATTCCCAAAGCTGGGGATACAACCAGCTAGATAGAAGGGGCGAAGAGATAGAAAACTGGCAAGACGACAATAACCTAACCCTTCTAAACAACCCTAATGATCCTCCAACCTTTTACTCCAGAAGATGGCATAGCACCTCTACTCCAGACCTGGCATTCTGCACACCTGATTTGGCTGGGATAGTGGAAAGGGAAATAGGAGAACAACTCGGTGGAAGTGATCATCGTCCTGTATTCATCAAAATTAATAGAACAATTAATACAAGTCCAAGTCAGCCAAGATGGAATTATAAAAAAGCAAATTGGTCCATTTATCAACACAGAGCAAATCTGCTTACAAAAGATATTAAGGTACTAGACAGAGACATTAACAGAGTCATCTGGGATTTTAATAATGGAGTACTCAAGGCAGCAAAGGAGACAATACCGAGAGGAGCGAGGAAGAACTATGTACCATATTGGTCCAACACACTACAAAACCTACATGAAGATATGAATGAAGCAAGGCACACTGCAGAGGTACAACCATCCCAACAGAACCATATCATGCTACAAAAGGCAAAAGCAAAATTCATTAAAGGAAAGCTAGAAGCCCAGAGGAGAAGCTGGAGGGAAAAAACATATAAACTAAACCTTGAAAAGGAAGGGAGAAAGTTGTGGAAACTCACTAAACAATTGAATGACGATAACAATTCTCAACGACAAACCATTACACTAGACGATGCAGGGAAACTATATACCGGCAAACAAGCAGCAGACATATTTGCGGAATCCTACAGAAATGAAAGTAACATCTCCGTCAATTTACGCAGACAACGAGACATTCGTCAAGAAATAATCCACACTAGAACTAATGGAAACAGTCCGGACGTTATGTCCAAACCTTTCAATATGGACGAGTTAAAAACAGCCGTGTGGAAACTTAAAGACAGGAAATCACCAGGCCCGGATGGTATAACCAACGAAATGCTAAAACACCTAGGATATACAGCAATGAGCAAACTGTTGCAAATATACAACTACAGTTGGATGACAGGCAGTGTGCCACAGATATGGAGAGAGGCGCTCATGTGTCCCATCATAAAGAAAGGAAAAGACAACAGGAAGGCCACCAGCTACAGACCAATAAGCCTAACAAGCTGTGTATGTAAGACAATGGAGAGGATGATCAACAGAAGATTGAAATGGTACTTGGAATCCGAGAAAATTTTAGTGCCAGAACAAGCAGGGTTTAGAGAGTGCAGCAGCACAGAAGACCAAATCACATACCTGTCACAGATCGTTGAAGATGCCTTCCAAGAAAAGAGAAAAGTCTTTACCCTATGGATAGATCTCCAAAAAGCTTTTGACAAAGTATGGAAAGACGGGTTAATAGTAAAACTGCAAAGGAACGGAATCAAGGGTAATATGAGAAAATGGATCCAGTCGTTCCTACACAATCGGAAAGCAAGAGTCACTATGGAAGGTCACAACAGCAAGAAAATCCTCCTAAAACATGGAGTTCCTCAAGGCTCAGTATTGTCTCCCACCCTGTTCCTTGTATTCATCAATGACCTCATCCACGATCTGCCACAAGGTGTGAGAGCTGCCCTATACGCTGACGACTTGGTGGTGTGGTGTGTAGAAGAACATCTAACTATCGCTAATAAGCGAATACAAAGGGCAGCAGACAACATAGCAGCATGGGCAGAGAAATGGATGGTGCAGATCAACGCTGAAAAATCATCAACAACACTTTTCACGCTCTCCAACAAAGACAAAGCAGGAGAGATACGACTTGGAAATATACATGTCCAAACAGATGAGGAACCGGTGTACTTGGGCATTACATTAGATAAGAGAATGACATGGAGGCACCACATCGAGAGAACAGAGGCTAAAGCGAGAAGAAAACTTTCCATACTGAGGAAAATAGCTGGATCAAGTTGGGGAGCTAACGAAACAACACTAAAGAAAGTGTATACAGGTGCAATAAGACCTATATTAGAGTACGGATCAGCAGCATGGTCTACAGCAGCCAAATCACACCTACAAGCCTTAGATAAAGTACAAAATCAAGCGCTTAGGTTGATCACGGGTGCCATGAAGACCACACCAATAAATGAAATGGAAAAAATCACAGGCATTCCACCTTTATTATACAGACGAGACACTAAGACCCTGATCCAAGCAGAAAAGTACAAGAACATGCCCGCACATCCAATGAAAACTAGATTTGGAGATTTAGCCAGTGGGAGGTTGAAGAGAAGCAGTTTTGTGCATCGGTCCAAAAAACTAATTAGAACATACAAGGATGAACTACCAGACATCACTAAGGAAATAACTCCCACACTCCTCCCAACCCCATGGGAACAACATCAAAATTTCAGTATTAAGACCTCCATAACTACCACCTGCCCCATGGGAGAGCTAAATACTCTCCAAAGGAAAATAGCAGCATGTGACATGATTGAAGAACTATACCCCAGAGAAGCATGGATCCAAGTATATACTGATGGATCTGCAACCAGAGCAGTGAAGAACGGAGGCGCAGGAGTTTATGTGGTCTATCCAGACAAAGAAAATGAATCCACCTGTTCACCTACTGGAATATTCTGTTCAAACTATGCTGCTGAAGTACAGGCCATAAGCATTGCTGCAGGAATAATAAATAACACAATAAGCCAATGTCAGCAGGTTGTATTCCTTACCGATGCAATGTCAGTTCTGCAAGCCCTCAACAGTGATAAACTGCCAGAATTAAACAAAGTCCTATGCGAAGTAAATATCAAAAGAAGGGTAGTGCTACAGTGGATACCATCACACTGTGGCATACCAGGAAATGAGAGAGCAGATATGTTAGCAAAAGAGGGAGCAACACAGGAACAAAAAGAACAAACAATCACATTCCAGGAAAAGAAGACCCTTATCAAGGCCATCAGGAAAATTGATCAACAAAGAGACAACTATCAATATCTTGATCGAGCAAAACAGGTGATCCTGTTCCGTATGAGAACAGGACACAACAGACTGAACAGTCACTTATACAGACTGAGATTGGTCCCATCACCCCTATGTACGTGTGGACAGGCAGCACAGACAGCCGAACACATCCTGCAAGACTGCCACATGCTTAGTCAATTGCGAACTGAACATTGGCCCACAGAGACGCACATCCACACAAAGCTGTTTGGGAGTCTTGAAGAACTTTCAACCACAGCAACATACATCCAGAAAACCGGACTTCTTGTGTAGACATTTCTAAACAACAGCGAACGAGAAGAAGAAGAAGACATAGCTGAAGAGGGTTGTGGATGGATTCTGTTCAAGTGACTGTTTAGTGGTATATATTGAGCCGAAAAATGGTGCTCTGATCCATCCTTGTAAGTTATATATATATATATATATATATATATATATATATATATATATATATATATATATATATATATATATATATATATATATAGAGAGAGAGAGAGAGAGAGAGAGAGAGAGAGAGAGAGAGAGAGAGAGAGAGAGAGAGAGAGAGAGAATGAAGTAATTAGATGTTTCAAATTAAAGGTAAAGCTATAAAATTTAAAATGAAATACTCATGAAAACTAAAACAGAAATATGAAAGTGTGGTGAATTTTCTAGTTGCTATGACGTTCGCATGTGCATGTGGATTTCTTTTGAATGTCGTGTAGTTTAGTTTTTACAGAACTCGGTAACGAATTCCACGATAAAGCACATGCATGACTAAAGCAAAAACGAAAGAGATCAGTTCGAGTTTTTGTAAGATCCAAAGTTGGGTGCCGTGTATAAAATATGAGAAGTATTTATACTGAAAGAATACTAACACACAATATACCCCAATTATAACCAACTTTCAGGTTGAACAGGGTATTACAGCAACATAGTAGACGAAAACAACAACAACAATACTGAAAGAATGTGACGAAGAGAAGAATAGAAATCACAAATCAATTAGGAAAAAAAATTATCAGGAATGGTAGAAATATGGAAGATTAAAACGAATGACAGTCAATTAGTGTTGAAAGAGTTGACATTACAAGCACCGTGCAGAGCTTTAGGACTGACACAAGGATCAAGGTTCAGTACAACCAGCTGTCTCCCTGGTCACACATCGGCTGATGGGTGCAACTAAATCCCAGCTTCTGGATGTCCCCAACTCCGATACACAGGATTCGAGGTGCATGAAATTCCCTGTACTGGGGCACCCCATCCCATGTACACTGGTTGAGCATACCAAAGGCCCTCTCCACGTATGCGTAATAACAGTGACAATATTAGTAGTAATAACAATAGTAATACTATTTAAGAGAAACAAATCAAAACAATAATTAATAACAAAAACTAACACACCATTAATTAAAAAAATAATGAACCACATATTTAAAAACAAAAAGCAGGAAAAAAAAACTACTGACTACTCATAATATAAGGAAAAACAATAAACTAAAAAAAAAAAGACATAAAAACAACAAATTCTAATATAAATTGACACCACCAATAGCAATCAATTGCAAAGGACAATAGGAATCTGAATATAACACAAAACTGAAAATAAAATGACATTAAATACTCTAATTATAACCGACAATTAGCTTGAACAAGGTAGAAGACAATGGTGGACGAGCGGAGGCAATGTCATTCAGCTGATGTTAGCCCGCTCTCCTCCCATCATTATGGAAAAAAAAATACTGAAAGAACGTTTCAGGTATCTAGAGAAATAAAAAAACACTGGCATATCGGCAGTTTAACATGTTATATGGATATTGTGGCACTATAAATCCAAATTTTAACCATCAGAGGATATATTTTTAAAAAAAAATGAAAGTTATAAATATGTGGGAATATTTTAACTTCTCCATGGGAATAGTTAGTGCCTCTATTTCAGATGTCACTGACTTGCTTTGACTTAGGTTCAACATGGAAGACATGGACTTCCGCTTATGGCCGGGTGATGTCTAGTGAAGATAACATTTCCAGATTTGAAGTGAATGCTAACATGTGAGTACAGGCACATACATGTGTATTAGTTTGGTTGCAAACGCTGATCGATTAAAATGCATTAGATCAAATATTTCACGCAGTCAATAATCACACACAGATTTGGAAAGATTGCAAAAATGATTAGGCCCTAGTTTTCATAAGACGAAGAATTAGATGTGTCGGTCGAACTTGTCTGCTGAATATAGGAGTAAGATCTTCAGTGAATGGTTAACTGAGTTTTTTGTTTTCTTCTATGCACTCATCTTCTACATTCTACAGTACTAATATGAATGTAGTGGTTGTGTCCAGATCTTGGCTGTTGTTAGCTGTATTTTTGCACGATGCCTAAATGATAATTGATTCAGTTCAGAGTAGGCCTATGGCTGGAATGAAGTCACTGTGAATTATGGCCATAATCACTGGTCACAAACAGTAGCCTAAATCTTGGATAACTGATATAATTGAAGCTGTTGATAATTGATAGGCCTATATTCTACATAATGTAATGGTACAATCACACTTTATTCCGTGCTTGCTATCTAGCAATTGATAAATTGCTAGGCTAATTCAATTTTATATTCATGAGTAGGCCCTAAGTATTTTTGGTGGTTTAGGCCTAAAAAAAAATGTAATGCCTCCATGTTTGTCGCACCTTATTATTTTTGAAACAGCTCGAAACAGTGTTAAGGTTAGTGTTAATGGTTATTTTTCAGTCTACGCATCCCAAGCCTAACCCAAAAATATATACTGTAACCTACTTTTTATCGCCTACGACAAAATTATGCTGTTACGCTTTTTCGTCTAACAACAAATTAGGGTTAGGCTTAGGATGCGAAGACAGAAAAATAACCATTAACACTAACTGTTAAATTCTGTTTAGTTGTTTACTCATACTGGCTACTAGTTGCTGAATCACGCTTTATTTGTTAAATGACGTGAATGTCCACCAGTTGATAAATGTAGATGTTGGGACTGGTGTAGTAAAGTGTAACGATTGTCAACTCATTAAACCCAGCACAGTTTTGGTCATACAGGTCATCTTGTCCTGGAACGTGATGAGGCTCCGACAAGAATGTGAGTGTAAACAATGAGTGTGTATGTGAATGTCAGAACGCGAATGGTAGAATGATTCGATAGAGTTGACAGGTTGATAGTACATCACTCATACTCACACTGTTCGAATTCAAGAAGTACTGGAACTACGGTGGTCTTTTTTATAACATTTAATGGGACGCACACTTGGACAGTACGTGTATGGTTACAGGAACAAATGTCGACATAGACAGCATAATGTTGATCACAGGAATATCATCTTAAGTTAGCATTCGTGCTTGGCAAATATCATAATGGAGCATTCGTAAATAAGCATTCAGAGTTCCATCATGTAAATCATCTGGCTTTACTGACTGGGCACGTCAGACCATAACCAATATATAGGAAGGCTCCTAGACCTAACCTCGTCTAGTGAATATCCCTTCACGTAAAGTTCAATATATATATTTTCCATAAAGATATAGGAATCCCAGACATGGGTTCTCACATGTAGCAGTGATCTCTTGGTTCATCGAGCGATAGTACAGGCATCCCTTTTTCTCACTCGATAAATACAAAGTATATGAATTTCAACATGGCTGTTCTTCTCTCGTGAGTTTCACTCACTATAGGACCCAGACCAAAATTGGTCATTCGTTAAATGTCCTCATTTCTTCATGACTTCTATCATAGAAGTAATTGAATAATATCATATAATCTAGTGCTGATACATAGGAATGTCGTCTTCCTTTGAATAAATATTCTTTTCAAAAGTACCACTGTGCATCTGTTTATCGACAACGATGGCGAAGCCCAAGTTCATAATAAATTGTGGTTTTACCTTTCTATGCGAAATATAACTTTGCCATTCCTTGGCAAAGGAGAATAAACACTGGGGTAAAGTACATACAACATGTCTAACTGACTATCACTTTTCCCCATCTACTTATAGATCACTTTTTCGGCGATAGGCCGGCTACATCAAAATTCTACATCCAGACAGGATGGCAGCCATGAATCACACCCCTTGCTAGCGATACTTCCGCTGCATAGCCTTTGACCTTTTCTAGCCACAACCAACATAGTTCGACTTAGAAATGTAAAGATATCCATATATAAGACAGACTCGTCCTACTCATACAAACACTACGTATAAATTCAGGCCATAGATATACTGAAGCAAGAACAATCTATTCCTACCCAGCCAAAGAATAAATCGCAGTAGGCCTAGACTCGTCCGCGGAGTCCGACCGAAGATGACGGAACTACTTTCAAGGGAAGTAACTCAAAAATGACTTCTCCTTAAGCACTTAAAAAGGAAATACTTTGATTACCAAATATTTGCGAACATAATAAGTATATAAATGTATTATATTGCAAGATAGTAAAAATTGCCCTTTACAGTCTTACCACACCTCCCGGGAAAAAAAAAAAAAAAATTTTTTTTTTTAAATACATCTAGGAGCAACGTAGAATAGGCTCACAACGCAAGAATACTGCGCAGATGCAAATATCAGGAATAACTATAATTCCTAATATGACCGGTGAGAATATATCTCAAAATCTGAGAGAAATTGTTTCTCTACGAATAAATGTTTCCAGGAAGGTGTGATGTACGTATAATACAATTCTGGTAATTATACAATGCATACCAAAAATTCACACTATAATCTTAAATTTATGATTTATGAAGAAACAATCATCAAAGAACCGCGGTGAATAAACATCAATAAACCGCTAAGTAGCGATACCATCATTCTATTATTAAATTACAAATGTGTATCTTAGTAAAAAAACAAAAAATAACTGTTGTAAAGTTATACATATTAAAAAGATCCAATATTTAACAGTTAAGTGGCATCATGTGGGCATCTGGACAGAATGTCCGCCATCACATTTTCTGAACCACGGATAGCTCGTACCGAAAAATGAAAAGGTTGAAGAGCGATTGCGTATCGAGTTGATCTCGAGCTCTTCAAGTTCTTACTTTGGATAGCCGTAAGAGCTTTTTGGTCAGTTTCCACCACGAAATGCGCGCCCAGAAGGAATCTTTGGAGTTTGAGAATTGACCAAACCATTGCCAATAATTCACGGTCTAAAACCGAGTAATTCCTTTCTGCAGCATTAAGTTTTCTGGATATATACATTACAGGATGCAGAGTTCCAGAGTACTCTTGCATTAGTGCCGCTCCAATCCCAGTGGATGAAGCGTCACTACGAAGAACGAATGTCTTATCTGTTGTAGGTAACACTAAAATAGGTGGTGATGAAAACATAGTTTTGATCTTCTCTAGTGAAGATTGGCATTCATGAGACCAGTGAACCATGTTAGGCGACCCTTTCTTTAATAGTGTAGAGAGAGGTGCCATGATAGAGGACAGATTCGGAATGAAACGTCCATAAAATTGTATGAGACCTAAAAGACTTCGCACTTGCTTTTTAGTCCTAGGGATAGAGATGTTAAGTATCTTAGTGATATTATGGTCTTCTGTCTTCAAGAAACCGTGACCTACTCGATGGCCTAAGAAAGCAATTTCGCTAAAGCCAATACAAGCTTTAGATGGTTTTGCTGTCAGGTTATACTCACGCAGAGTTGATAATAATTCAACTAACCCTGAATAGTGATCTTCCCAAGTATCGCTGAAAAGACAGATGTCGTCTAGATAAGCAATGACATCTGACCGATACGATAGGATTCGACGCATCATGCGTACAAATGTAGCTGGTGCGTTCATAAGGCCGAAAGGCATAAAATTCCATTGGAAAAGGCCTTTTGGGAGTAGAGAAAGCGGTAAGAGGTTTGGCGCGTTCGGATAATGGAACTTGCCAATATCCTTTAGACAAATCAAGTTTAGTGAAAAAATGCGATTTAGAAAGACGAGTAAGTAGCTCTTCTAGTAAAGGCATAGGTTCAGCATCGAACTTCGTAACTTGATTCAATTTGCGATAGTCAACGCAAAGACGTATGTTATTGTCTTTTTTTCGAACAATAACCATCGGCGAAGAATATGCAGAAGTGGATGGTTCGATTATTTGTAAATCTATCATTTCATCCAACTCCTTTTCAACCTGTGTTTGGAAATGTATAGGGATAGGATAAGGTCTAACCCTAATTGGAGTATGTTCAGTTAGAACAATGTCATGCTCAATGACATGAGTTTGTCCAGGGATGTCAGTGAGGACATCCTGAAATGTTTGTAACATAGACGAAACTTGTCGCCGTTCTCCTAGAGACAAATCAGGAGAAACAGTAACGTCTTTCCATGATTCACTAGAATGAAGTGGGATCATTGGAAGCGGAAGATTAACATCCGAAAAACTTGTTTCCTCATCCTGTATTACAGACAGTGATGAGTAATGACCATGTTTGACATGAGAATCGTCCGTTGCCTGGAAAATAGGCTGTAGATAGTCAGGACGTTCATGGAACTCCGTAAGCATATTGATGTGGAAGGTTTTATGCTTCCCGTTGATATCGACGATGTAGTCAACATCTGAAATTTTCGATATTATATCGTACGGACCTTTCCAACTAATAAGGAGTCTATTTTCACGACAAGGTAGCAAAACAAATGCTTTGTCACCAGGACAAAGTTGTCGTAAAGTTCTCTTCTTATTAGCAAATTGTCTTGCCTTCTGCTTAGCAAATTCAGAAGAGGATGTTGCCAATTTGCATGCTTCGATAATCTTTTGTCTCAGCGCGATGACATACTCGTAAGAAGATTTTGTGTCATCGTCAATATTGTCAGCTGTTATAAGATCATGCAGCAAAGACATTGGGCCGCGCGGTCGCGCGCCAAAGACAAGTTCAAAGGGAGAAAACCCTGTATGTTCATTGGGGACCTCTCTATACGCGAAGAGGGCCGCGGGTAAAACCCTATCCCAATCTTGAGGATGATCCTCAGTTATCTTCCCTAATAAGTTCTTAAGTGTTCTATTTAGTCGCTCGACCATCCCATTGGACATAGGATGATAGATGCTACTCAAAGATCTCTCTATCTGTAGAGTAGACATTACTTGAGACATGGTATCCGATATCAGTTGGGTGCCATGATCTGATAATATTTCTCCGGGGAATCCCAGCCGAGAAAATATAAGCCAAAGAGCATCTGCAATGTCAGCGGTAGTAATGCTCTTTAGAGGGATAGCCTCTGGCCAACGTGTGCACATGTCTACACACGTTAAGATAAACTGATGTCCTCTAGCAGATTTGATCTTGAATGGACCAATGATGTCTATCGCCATTTTCTGGAATGGACGAATAGGAATATCTGCAGCCTGAATAGGCGCAGCATGACGAGGACCTTTGGATTTGACTTCTTGACATACTTTACAGGATCGACAATAGATCCGTATGTCCTTGTTCACAAAAGGCCAAAAGAAAGCCGCAAGAACTCTTGACTTTGTACGGGAAAAACCCATGTGACCAGCACACTGAGAGTCGTGTGCATGTTGTAAGATCTTAACTCTCAAATTCTTGGGTACAAGAATCTGAGAATGACTTGACTTAGTGGAGTCTTGCACCATACGTACAAGTACGCCATTCTTCATTGTAATCCAAGATTTACAATTTGAATCTTTATTCGGATCACCTTTCGTTACAAGAGTGAAGAATTTCTTAAGAGTCGGATCTTCTTCTTGTTGTTTTATAAACGAGTCACGAGAAATTACCAAGGGATCATCTTGGTTATGCACTTCATTATCTTCAACAGATGAAGTTTCAGGCATATTGAGAGCTTGAGCTCTAGTGACTACTGCATTAGCAGATTGCATATTTTGATTTTCCCAAACGGAAATTTGCTCCGGAGTGCATTCTTTGACTCCGTGAATGCGACCGATGATAAGATCAGCGATCGGATCCGGCAAAAGACATGCGTGTACATCTCCTGTGAAGAAAGGAGTAGCAATCCTAATGATAGCGGTAGAGTATTTCTCTATGGTGCCGCCAAATGTTACGCATTTGACTACTTTGCCTGTAGAATGAGAAGGATCTATGAGTGACTGCCTAACCCCAATAGTTGTGCATCCAGAATCAAAAAGTACTGAGACTGGATTGTCATTTACTAAACCTTTGTGTAAGACAAGAGAACCTCTCCCATCATGCGCGATTGACGCAGGAAGAGCGGGAAGAGGATGCCCACAGCTTAAAGTAGACACTGTGGTTGGCTCAAATAATGTTTTGCATTGGGGGCACTGAGATGCTCTCCCAAAATCAAAAGCGGCACATGCCATATTATTAGAGTCATCATTATCTTTATTTTGTTTATAGGCTTCGTGGGACTCTTGCTGTGCAGAGTTCGCCTGGTAATGAGCTTTATGTTTTTTGAATTGTGCTCTACCTCTGTTATTATTGCCTCTGTACTTATCATTGTTTCCACTATTATAACCTCTACTCGGGTTTGAATCATAGCTCCTTTGGTTACTATCATCATATTCATTATAATGAGTATCTCTGTAATTATGATCTTGTTGTCTCCATGAAGGAAAACTTGGATAGTTTCTAGAATGACTTCCTTTGCGAAAGTTCCTGTAATTATGACCACCCCTGAATCGAGGGCTGTCAGCTCTTCTCCAGGTATTCGAAGAAGAACCCTGAAATGATTGGTTACCTTGGTTCTGATAACTGTAATAGTTACCTTTTTTATTAAACTTATTTTGAGGTCCTTGGAATTTGTGAGAGTGATTAGGGTTGTATGGTGTTGCAGAAGCAACTGGCATACCTTCTTTAACCTTATTGTTGCTAATAGCTACGTCCGGATGTGCAGTGACGTATTGGGTACAATACTGTTCCATTTCTTTTAGAGACTTAGGTTTACGCTCATGTAAGAATTCGAGGAAAGGTTTATTTATACTTGACATAATCTTGTCTCTGAGTATCAAGTCCATAAGGGCTTCATAAGTCTTTTCTGTTTTGGATAGCTCAATCCAACGATCAAATGTAAGACGTGTCCTTGCAATGAATTCTGAGAATTCTACACCTGCCTCAGGCACCATTGTCTTAAACAACTTCCGATAACCCTCTTCAGACAACTGATACTTCTTTAATAAGGCTGCCCTAATAACATCATAGTTATCTTTGTCAGCCTCTTCAACCAAACTTAAACTAGTCAGAGAATCACCTTTCAGATTTTCTGATAACTGGTTAGCATATTGTGATTTGTCCACATTATGTGCTCGACACGAGCGTTCAAATCTATTTAGCCAGAATGTTATGTCATCACTGGAAGGGTTGAACGCTGGTACCTTGACCTTGTAAGTAAAGGGTTTACCATTACCACCAGATGCTTGATTACCATCACTTATGTTTGTTAACTTTAACTTTTCTAACTCAAATGCTAAAAGTTCTTTTTGGTGTTCATGTTCTCTTATTGCTTTTTTCTCTTGAGCTTCAGCTTGTAATTTTCTCTCTTCTGCAGCAGCTTCATCCTTTCTTTTCTCTTTTTCCATTTCCATCTGGAATCTTTTTTTCATCAGTCTGTATCTGCAATTTCTTTTGTTCATAGTCTCTTTGTAATTTTCTTTCCTCAGCTTCTAATTTTTTCTCCTCAGCTGCTAATTTCTTTTCTTCAATCAATGCTTTTCTTTCTTCAGCAGCCAATGCTTTGTCATATTGAGCAACTGCCCATTCTTCTAATTGCTGACCAGTCTTATCAAGAATCTTGCCTTGTGTGATAAAATAATCTAAAGTAGACATCTTGTCTAATAAGATCAGTAATTTGCAAAAGTAAATAAATTCACTTTCTTAGTCTTAATCAAAGACCTTGTATGATAACTTTGTAACCTGTGGAAAATAGTACTTAACTATCCCAATCACTGTGGGAAACAAGCCTTACAAAGGTCTTGTATAAATCCTTATATAATAACAGCTATAAGTTGCTGGTTCACTCTATAATATAAGTGCAGTGCACCAGAAATAGTGTTTTATATCATCAACTGTGTACCTTTAGTAATAGCAATTAACTATCAGTTGATTCTTGTACATCAATTTATATGATCAACTATATTTTAAATAGTGTATGTCGATCAGGCACAAAACAAAACAGTTATACAGGAGAACATGAAAACATTTGCGGAGATGAAATAAATCAAATGGGAAAAACAATAAAAGATAAACCGCAAGAGGATAACAAATACAAATAACGCCACAGTATATAAATATAAATTGAGAATAGAACTGAAAGATAGAATAGGGTAGACCAACAAATTACAAACAAATCAAAACAAACTAAAGAACAGAGGAATATTACAAAAACAACAATGAGTACAGTCTTCACAGCTAACACTAATAGCAACAGCTGTCGCAGCAAATTTTCAATCAAGAAAATTGCACCTATAGAAACGCACACATCAGACCCTCTATTACGTGGGATACTCTGCTGTGTGACACCGCCCAACCAAAACAACAACCCGCTGGATACAAACAAATATCACATATAAATATTTAAACATAAATACATAATTGCATAAATAGTATGGCAATATGATGTAAATAGAGTGTTGCAGAAAGAATGTGTTGTAAAGAAGGCTCAGTTACACTGCCTAATAGTACAGTACTGTGGTACTTTATTAAACAAATACTTCTGGTCTAATTATTTTAAATTCAACACAGAAATAGAAGCTCCATCGTTGATGTGAATGATAACAATCGATGTAGGACTTCTCAGTTCAATAACATTTCCTTTCGCAAACACTGTCAAATATTCTCCAGTCCTGATGTGTAATGTTCTATGTTTCAACCAAGCTTGCTGTGTAACACTGTCAGTTGTATGGCAAATGTCCAACGAACCAAATGTCAACAAACGCTGACCTAGTTACCGCATACTGTCGACAGGACAGGTCACGCTGACATCACTGTAGAGTTGTACTGCTGATGTATTTGTGTGTCGTAACAGACCCCAAGGAACGTCTGGTCTCAGTAGTTTACTTCTCAATATGGTCACTGTGCAGGTTGACCCAGGAAGCTGGCACACCAGTTGTTAAACTCTGTTTAGTTGTTTACTCATACTGGCTACTAGTTGCTGAATCACGCTTTATTTGTTAAATGACGTGAATGTCCACCAGTTGATAAATGTAGATGTTGGGACTGGTGTAGTAAAGTGTAACGATTGTCAACTCATTAAACCCAGCACAGTTTTGGTCATACAGGTCATCTTGTCCTGGAACGTGATGAGGCTCCGACAAGAATGTGAGTGTAAACAATGAGTGTGTATGTGAATGTCAGAACGCGAATGGTAGAATGATTCGATAGAGTTGACAGGTTGATAGTACATCACTCATACTCACACTGTTCGAATTCAAGAAGTACTGGAACTACGGTGGTCTTTTTATAACATTTAATGGGACGCACACTTGGACAGTACGTGTATGGTTACAGGAACAAATGTCGACATAGACAGCATAATGTTGATCACAGGAATATCATCTTAAGTTAGCATTCATGCTTGGCAAATATCATAATGGAGCATTCGTAAATAAGCATTCAGAGTTCCATCATGTAAATCATCTGGCTTTACTGACTGGGCACGTCAGACCATAACCAATATATAGGAAGGCTCCTAGACCTAACCTCGTCTAGTGAATATCCCTTCACGTAAAGTTCAATATATATATTTTCCATAAAGATATAGGAATCCCAGACATGGGTTCTCACATGTAGCAGTGATCTCTTGGTTCATCGAGCGATAGTACAGGCATCCCTTTTTCTCACTCGATAAATACAAAGTATATGAATTTCAACATGGCTGTTCTTCTCTCGTGAGTTTCACTCACTATAGGACCCAGACCAAAATTGGTCATTCGTTAAATGTCCTCATTTCTTCATGACTTCTATCATAGAAGTAATTGAATAATATCATATAATCTAGTGCTGATACATAGGAATGTCGTCTTCCTTTGAATAAATATTCTTTTCAAAAGTACCACTGTGCATCTGTTTATCGACAACGATGGCGAAGCCCAAGTTCATAATAAATTGTGGTTTTACCTTTCTATGCGAAATATAACTTTGCCATTCCTTGGCAAAAGAGAATAAACACTGGGGTAAAGTACATACAACATGTCTAAATGACTATCACTTTTCCCCATCTACTTATAGATCACTTTTTCGGCGATAGAAGCCGGCTACACAAAATTCGGCATCCCCACAGGATGACAGCCATGAATCACACCCCTTGCTAGCGATACTTCCGCTGCATAGCCTTTGACCTTTTCTAGCCACAACCAACATAGTTCGACTTAGAAATGTAAAGATATCCATATATAAGACAGACTCGTCCTACTCATACAAACACTACGTATAAATTCAGGCCATAGATATACTGAAGCAAGAACAATCTATTCCTACCCAGCCAAAGAATAAATCGCAGTAGGCCTAGACTCGTCCGCGGAGTCCGATCGAAGATGACGGAACTACTTTCAAGGGAAGTAACTCAAAAATGACTTCTCCTTAAGCACTTAAAAAGGAAATACTTTGATTACCAAATATTTGCGAACATAATAAGTATATAAATGTATTATATTGCAAGATAGTAAAAATTGCCCTTTACAGTCTTACCACACCTCCCGGGAAAAAAAAAAAATAAAATTTTTTTTTTTTAAATACATCTAGGAGCACCATAGAATAGGCTCAAAACGCAAGAATACTGCGCAGATGCAAATATCAGGAATAACTATAATTCCTAATATGACCGGTGAGAATATATCTCAAAATCTGAGAGAAATTGTTTCTCTACGAATAAATGTTTCCAGGAAGGTGTGATGTACGTATAATACAATTCTGGTAATTATACAATGCATACCAAAAATTCACACTATAATCTTAAATTTATGATTTATGAAGAAACAATCATCAAAGAACAGCGGTGAATAAACATCAATAAACCGCTAAGTAGCGATACCATCATTCTATTATTAAATTACAAATGTGTATCTTAGTAAAGAAACAAAAAATAACTGTTGTAAAGTTATACATATTAAAAAGATCCAATATTTAACAGTTAAGTGGCATCATGTGGGCATCTGGACAGAATGTCCGCCATCACATTTTCTGAACCACGGATAGCTCGTACCGAAAAATGAAAAGGTTGAAGAGCGATTGCGTATCGAGTTGATCTCGAGCTCTTCAAGTTCTTACTTTGGATAGCCGTAAGAGCTTTTTGGTCAGTTTCCACACGAAATGCGCGCCCAGAAGGAATCTTTGGAGTTTGAGAATTGACCAAACCATTGCCAATAATTCACGGTCTAAAACCGAGTAATTCCTTTCTGCAGCATTAAGTTTTCTGGATATATACATTACAGGATGCAGAGTTCCAGAGTACTCTTGCATTAGTGCCGCTCCAATCCCAGTGGATGAAGCGTCACTACGAAGAACGAATGTCTTATCTGTTGTAGGTAACACTAAAATAGGTGGTGATGAAAACATAGTTTTGATCTTCTCTAGTGAAGATTGGCATTCATGAGACCAGTGAACCATGTTAGGCGACCCTTTCTTTAATAGTGTAGAGAGAGGTGCCATGATAGAGGACAGATTCGGAATGAAACGTCCATAAAATTGTATGAGACCTAAAAGACTTCGCACTTGCTTTTTAGTCCTAGGGATAGAGATGTTAAGTATCTTAGTGATATTATGGTCTTCTGTCTTCAAGAAACCGTGACCTACTCGATGGCCTAAGAAAGCAATTTCGCTAAAGCCAATACAAGCTTTAGATGGTTTTGCTGTCAGGTTATACTCACGCAGAGTTGATAATAATTCAACTAACCCTGAATAGTGATCTTCCCAAGTATCGCTGAAAAGACAGATGTCGTCTAGATAAGCAATGACATCTGACCGATACGATAGGATTCGACGCATCATGCGTACAAATGTAGCTGGTGCGTTCATAAGGCCGAAAGGCATAAAATTCCATTGGAAAAGGCCTCTGGGAGTAGAGAAAGCGGTAAGAGGTTTGGCGCGTTCGGATAATGGAACTTGCCAATATCCTTTAGACAAATCAAGTTTAGTGAAAAAATGCGATTTAGAAAGACGAGTAAGTAACTCTTCTAGTAAAGGCATAGGTTCAGCATCGAACTTCGTAACTTGATTCAATTTGCGATAGTCAACGCAAAGACGTATGTTATTGTCTTTTTTTCGAACAATAACCATCGGCGAAGAATATGCAGAAGTGGATGGTTCGATTATTTGTAAATCTATCATTTCATCCAACTCCTTTTCAACCTGTGTTTGGAAATGTATAGGGATAGGATAAGGTCTAACCCTAATTGGAGTATGTTCAGTTAGAACAATGTCATGCTCAATGACATGAGTTTGTCCAGGGATGTCAGTGAGGACATCCTGAAATGTTTGTAACATAGACGAAACTTGTCGCCGTTCTCCTAGAGACAAATCAGGAGAAACAGTAACGTCTTTCCATGATTCACTAGAATGAAGTGGGATCATTGGAAGCGGAAGATTAACATCCGAAAAACTTGTTTCCTCATCCTGTATTACAGACAGTGATGAGTAATGACCATGTTTGACATGAGAATCGTCCGTTGCCTGGAAAATAGGCTGTAGATAGTCAGGACGTTCATGGAACTCCGTAAGCATATTGATGTGGAAGGTTTTATGCTTCCCGTTGATATCGACGATGTAGTCAACATCTGAAATTTTCGATATTATATCGTACGGACCTTTCCAACTAATAAGGAGTCTATTTTCACGACAAGGTAGCAAAACAAATGCTTTGTCACCAGGACAAAGTTGTCGTAAAGTTCTCTTCTTATTAGCAAATTGTCTTGCCTTCTGCTTAGCAAATTCAGAAGAGGACGTTGCCAATTTGCATGCTTCGATAATCTTTTGTCTCAGCGCGATGACATACTCGTAAGAAGATTTTGTGTCATCGTCAATATTGTCAGCTGTTATAAGATCATGCAGCAAAGACATTGGGCCGCGCGGTCGCGCGCCAAAGACAAGTTCAAAGGGAGAAAACCCTGTATGTTCATTGGGGACCTCTCTATACGCGAAGAGGGCCGCGGGTAAAACCCTATCCCAATCTTGAGGATGATCCTCAGTTATCTTCCCTAATAAGTTCTTAAGTGTTCTATTTAGTCGCTCGACCATCCCATTGGACATAGGATGATAGATGCTACTCAAAGATCTCTCTATCTGTAGAGTAGACATTACTTGAGACATGGTATCCGATATCAGTTGGGTGCCATGATCTGATAATATTTCTCCGGGGAATCCCAGCCGAGAAAATATAAGCCAAAGAGCATCTGCAATGTCAGCGGTAGTAATGCTCTTTAGAGGGATAGCCTCTGGCCAACGTGTGCACATGTCTACACACGTTAAGATAAACTGATGTCCTCTAGCAGATTTGATCTTGAATGGACCAATGATGTCTATCGCCATTTTCTGGAATGGACGAATAGGAATATCTGCAGCCTGAATAGGCGCAGCATGACGAGGACCTTTGGATTTGACTTCTTGACATACTTTACAGGATCGACAATAGATCCGTATGTCCTTGTTCACAAAAGGCCAAAAGAAAGCCGCAAGAACTCTTGACTTTGTACGGGAAAAACCCATGTGACCAGCACACTGAGAGTCGTGTGCATGTTGTAAGATCTTAACTCTCAAATTCTTGGGTACAAGAATCTGAGAATGACTTGACTTAGTGGAGTCTTGCACCATACGTACAAGTACGCCATTCTTCATTGTAATCCAAGATTTACAATTTGAATCTTTATTCGGATCACCTTTCGTTACAAGAGTGAAGAATTTCTTAAGAGTCGGATCTTCTTCTTGTTGTTTTATAAACGAGTCACGAGAAATTACCAAGGGATCATCTTGGTTATGCACTTCATTATCTTCAACAGATGAAGTTTCAGGCATATTGAGAGCTTGAGCTCTAGTGACTACTGCATTAGCAGATTGCATATTTTGATTTTCCCAAACGGAAATTTGCTCCGGAGTGCATTCTTTGACTCCGTGAATGCGACCGATGATAAGATCAGCGATCGGATCCGGCAAAAGACATGCGTGTACATCTCCTGTGAAGAAAGGAGTAGCAATCCTAATGATAGCGGTAGAGTATTTCTCTATGGTGCCGCCAAATGTTACGCATTTGACTACTTTGCCTGTAGAATGAGAAGGATCTATGAGTGACTGCCTAACCCCAATAGTTGTGCATCCAGAATCAAAAAGTACTGAGACTGGATTGTCATTTACTAAACCTTTGTGTAAGACAAGAGAACCTCTCCCATCATGCGCGATTGACGCAGGAAGAGCGGGAAGAGGATGCCCACAGCTTAAAGTAGACACTGTGGTTGGCTCAAATAATGTTTTGCATTGGGGGCACTGAGATGCTCTCCCAAAATCAAAAGCGGCACATGCCATATTATTAGAGTCATCATTATCTTTATTTTGTTTATAGGCTTCGTGGGACTCTTGCTGTGCAGAGTTCGCCTGGTAATGAGCTTTATGTTTTTTGAATTGTGCTCTACCTCTGTTATTATTGCCTCTGTACTTATCATTGTTTCCACTATTATAACCTCTACTCGGGTTTGAATCATAGCTCCTTTGGTTACTATCATCATATTCATTATAATGAGTATCTCTGTAATTATGATCTTGTTGTCTCCATGAAGGAAAACTTGGATAGTTTCTAGAATGACTTCCTTTGCGAAAGTTCCTGTAATTATGACCACCCCTGAATCGAGGGCTGTCAGCTCTTCTCCAGGTATTCGAAGAAGAACCCTGAAATGATTGGTTACCTTGGTTCTGATAACTGTAATAGTTACCTTTTTTATTAAACTTATTTTGAGGTCCTTGGAATTTGTGAGAGTGATTAGGGTTGTATGGTGTTGCAGAAGCAACTGGCATACCTTCTTTAACCTTATTGTTGCTAATAGCTACGTCCGGATGTGCAGTGACGTATTGGGTACAATACTGTTCCATTTCTTTTAGAGACTTAGGTTTACGCTCATGTAAGAATTCGAGGAAAGGTTTATTTATACTTGACATAATCTTGTCTCTGAGTATCAAGTCCATAAGGGCTTCATAAGTCTTTTCTGTTTTGGATAGCTCAATCCAACGATCAAATGTAAGACGTGTCCTTGCAATGAATTCTGAGAATTCTACACCTGCCTCAGGCACCATTGTCTTAAACAACTTCCGATAACCCTCTTCAGACAACTGATACTTCTTTAATAAGGCTGCCCTAATAACATCATAGTTATCTTTGTCAGCCTCTTCAACCAAACTTAAACTAGTCAGAGAATCACCTTTCAGATTTTCTGATAACTGGTTAGCATATTGTGATTTGTCCACATTATGTGCTCGACACGAGCGTTCAAATCTATTTAGCCAGAATGTTATGTCATCACTGGAAGGGTTGAACGCTGGTACCTTGACCTTGTAAGTAAAGGGTTTACCATTACCACCAGATGCTTGATTACCATCACTTATGTTTGTTAACTTTAACTTTTCTAACTCAAATGCTAAAAGTTCTTTTTGGTGTTCATGTTCTCTTATTGCTTTTTTCTCTTGAGCTTCAGCTTGTAATTTTCTCTCTTCTGCAGCAGCTTCATCCTTTCTTTTCTCTTTTTCCATTTCCATCTGGAATCTTTTTTCATCAGTCTGTATCTGCAATTTCTTTTGTTCATAGTCTCTTTGTAATTTTCTTTCCTCAGCTTCTAATTTTTTCTCCTCAGCTGCTAATTTCTTTTCTTCAATCAATGCTTTTCTTTCTTCAGCAGCCAATGCTTTGTCATATTGAGCAACTGCCCATTCTTCTAATTGCTGACCAGTCTTATCAAGAATCTTGCCTTGTGTGATAAAATAATCTAAAGTAGACATCTTGTCTAATAAGATCAGTAATTTGCAAAAGTAAATAAATTCACTTTCTTAGTCTTAATCAAAGACCTTGTATGATAACTTTGTAACCTGTGGAAAATAGTACTTAACTATCCCAATCACTGTGGGAAACAAGCCTTACAAAGGTCTTGTATAAATCCTTATATAATAACAGCTATAAGTTGCTGGTTCACTCTATAATATAAGTGCAGTGCACCAGAAATAGTGTTTTATATCATCAACTGTGTACCTTTAGTAATAGCAATTAACTATCAGTTGATTCTTGTACATCAATTTATATGATCAACTATATTTTAAATAGTGTATGTCGATCAGGCACAAAACAAAACAGTTATACAGGAGAACATGAAAACATTTGCGGAGATGAAATAAATCAAATGGGAAAAACAATAAAAGATAAACCGCAAGAGGATAACAAATACAAATAACGCCACAGTATATAAATATAAATTGAGAATAGAACTGAAAGATAGAATAGGGTAGACCAACAAATTACAAACAAATCAAAACAAACTAAAGAACAGAGGAATATTACAAAAACAACAATGAGTACAGTCTTCACAGCTAACACTAATAGCAACAGCTGTCGCAGCAAATTTTCAATCAAGAAAATTGCACCTATAGAAACGCACACATCAGACCCTCTATTACGTGGGATACTCTGCTGTGTGACACCGCCCAACCAAAACAACAACCCGCTGGATACAAACAAATATCACATATAAATATTTAAACATAAATACATAATTGCATAAATAGTATGGCAATATGATGTAAATAGAGTGTTGCAGAAAGAATGTGTTGTAAAGAAGGCTCAGTTACACTGCCTAATAGTACAGTACTGTGGTACTTTATTAAACAAATACTTCTGGTCTAATTATTTTAAATTCAACACAGAAATAGAAGCTCCATCGTTGATGTGAATGATAACAATCGATGTAGGACTTCTCAGTTCAATAACATTTCCTTTCGCAAACACTGTCAAATATTCTCCAGTCCTGATGTGTAATGTTCTATGTTTCAACCAAGCTTGCTGTGTAACACTGTCAGTTGTATGGCAAATGTCCAACGAACCAAATGTCAACAAACGCTGACCTAGTTACCGCATACTGTCGACAGGACAGGTCACGCTGACATCACTGTAGAGTTGTACTGCTGATGTATTTGTGTGTCGTAACAGACCCCAAGGAACGTCTGGTCTCAGTAGTTTACTTCTCAATATGGTCACTGTGCAGGTTGACCCAGGAAGCTGGCACACCAGTTGTTAAACTCTGTTTAGTTGTTTACTCATACTGGCTACTAGTTGCTGAATCACGCTTTATTTGTTAAATGACGTGAATGTCCACCAGTTGATAAATGTAGATGTTGGGACTGGTGTAGTAAAGTGTAACGATTGTCAACTCATTAAACCCAGCACAGTTTTGGTCATACAGGTCATCTTGTCCTGGAACGTGATGAGGCTCCGACAAGAATGTGAGTGTAAACAATGAGTGTGTATGTGAATGTCAGAACGCGAATGGTAGAATGATTCGATAGAGTTGACAGGTTGATAGTACATCACTCATACTCACACTGTTCGAATTCAAGAAGTACTGGAACTACGGTGGTCTTTTTATAACATTTAATGGGACGCACACTTGGACAGTACGTGTATGGTTACAGGAACAAATGTCGACATAGACAGCATAATGTTGATCACAGGAATATCATCTTAAGTTAGCATTCGTGCTTGGCAAATATCATAATGGAGCATTCGTAAATAAGCATTCAGAGTTCCATCATGTAAATCATCTGGCTTTACTGACTGGGCACGTCAGACCATAACCAATATATAGGAAGGCTCCTAGACCTAACCTCGTCTAGTGAATATCCCTTCACGTAAAGTTCAATATATATATTTTCCATAAAGATATAGGAATCCCAGACATGGGTTCTCACATGTAGCAGTGATCTCTTGGTTCATCGAGCGATAGTACAGGCATCCCTTTTTCTCACTCGATAAATACAAAGTATATGAATTTCAACATGGCTGTTCTTCTCTCGTGAGTTTCACTCACTATAGGACCCAGACCAAAATTGGTCATTCGTTAAATGTCCTCATTTCTTCATGACTTCTATCATAGAAGTAATTGAATAATATCATATAATCTAGTGCTGATACATAGGAATGTCGTCTTCCTTTGAATAAATATTCTTTTCAAAAGTACCACTGTGCATCTGTTTATCGACAACGATGGCGAAGCCCAAGTTCATAATAAATTGTGGTTTTACCTTTCTATGCGAAATATAACTTTGCCATTCCTTGGCAAAGGAGAATAAACACTGGGGTAAAGTACATACAACATGTCTAACTGACTATCACTTTTCCCCATCTACTTATAGATCACATTTTCGGCGATAGGCCGGCTACATCAAAATTCTACATCCAGACAGGATGGCAGCCATGAATCACACCCCTTGCTAGCGATACTTCCGCTGCATAGCCTTTGACCTTTTCTAGCCACAACCAACATAGTTCGACTTAGAAATGTAAAGATATCCATATATAAGACAGACTCGTCCTACTCATACAAACACTACGTATAAATTCAGGCCATAGATATACTGAAGCAAGAACAATCTATTCCTACCCAGCCAAAGAATAAATCGCAGTAGGCCTAGACTCGTCCGCGGAGTCCGACCGAAGATGACGGAACTACTTTCAAGGGAAGTAACTCAAAAATGACTTCTCCTTAAGCACTTAAAAAGGAAATACTTTGATTACCAAATATTTGCGAACATAATAAGTATATAAATGTATTATATTGCAAGATAGTAAAAATTGCCCTTTACACTAACCTTAACCCTAAACCTGTTTTAAGTTTTAAAAAAAAATAATAAGGTGCAATAAACATAACCCAAACAATGTTTCATAGTGAATTAGGCAAAGTAAAGCCTAATGAGTGGGGCGACAATATGGTGGGCATAGAATAAAGTGTGATTTAACCACTATAATTAATGAATAGGCAGAGTGTACTTAGCAATATTCCTTAATTTTATTTACTTTTGTCTCCACAGACAAAAGTATACATAGCAACAAGAAGTACAGTTTTCATGCTGTTAACTGTGTCTTATAGTCTAGTCCTGACAATGGGATGTTGTGACATCTGGAAGCATCCTACAAGCCACAGTGACTGGATTTGACTGAGTAACACAACAGAAACTTGAGAAAATGACCATTCTTTAGCATTAACAATTACTCTTTTTCCTCGAGTGTTGGTTGATTGAAAAGCGCTGATAGTTTACTGCATATTCCTGGCCACACTTTGCATCATGGGCAACAAAAATTCATGCTGTGTATACCACAGCCCAAAGAATCGGAGCAAGAAGCAAGGGGAAGCATATGTCCAGCAGCAGCAGCCCAGGTCGGGAGGGGGAGAGGAGACAGCCAACACTCTTGCACAACCTCAGAGCACTGCTTCCCTATCGGGTGTCCCACATATTAGCGAACGTGAGCCAGAAGGTGAGAATCAATAATGGAAAATTTCTGATGAAGTTGCTGTAGTTTTCTCTGTCTTCTGTGTTTGTTTCTTTGTCTTGACCATTATCCCTTTCCCTTGGTTCTTAACACCCCCTCCCTCAAACAACAGTAATTACATTGTGTGTGTGTGTGTGAGAGAGAGATAGAGAGAACATTGCAGCAGAAAGTAATATATCAGAACAATCAACAGGAAGACTATTGGCAATCATGACCCAAACAAGCTCACTCTGTAGACCCCTTAATCTAAAATAGCTGAAAGGGCCAAAACACATGTCCAACTGGGAAGACCCATTCTGGTGCTCAGATTATCTCCTGCTGCTATGTTGTGCACAGGTTCCTTTCATATATAACATGATTTTCTATCTTTTTTTTTATGCCATTAAGGGCATGCACTACAGTGAAAACTAACTTTTGTTCTAATAATATTTTCACACTTGTTATATACTCAAAGGATACAATGTATGTCCATGAACCAAATTCTACAGTTTATTTTGTTAAAAAACATGTGGCTACCATGGTAACCAAAAAAAAACATCCGCCATAATGGATTTTTCACCAATTTTCAAGAGTAAATATCATATGTTTCATGTCGGCCAAAGTTTATCAAATTGCACACACATGTTGTGACTGACAATTAAAAACAATTGATCAGAAGCTTATTTTGGTAAGTTTAAAATTCTATTTTTAATGATTAAAAAAAAAACCATTATATTTGAATGAAAAAATATATAAAAACATATTTAAAAAAATATATTTAAAAAAATTACCAAAATATCAAAATTGTGTCCTGATCATATAAAGATATATATGTGTACTACATGCATGCCAAATTTGATAAAGGTCAGGTAGACAGGTTGTTAGTTTTTTAATTTAAAAAAAATAAAAAGTTAGTTTTAAGAAAAATGCATTTTACTCACTGAGTGCCTTGTCTTGTCCAATATACTCCATTCTGGGGGGCTGAATGTGTCTAAAATTGTCCAGCACTATATGCTGCACCTACTTCAGCTTCCTGTAGCTCCTCCTCTCGCCTTTGTCTTGCCTAATTTTTCTTCTTTTTACAAGTTTGTCAGCCTCATATTTCTGGCTGTTGGCCAGACATTTCCTTATTTGCACCTGTCCAAGGCGTTTCGAGTTTGTTCCAGATGCTTGGCCATACAGCTTTTTTATTTCTGCACTGGCTGATGGACCAAAGTTGAACTCTCCAATGGCCACAAGGACACTGAATTTGACCCTTTTTAATGACACAAATGTCCGCTTGCTGCAACGACTCCATATAACATTGTGGAGGCTTTCATTTGCATTTTGAGTTGCACCTAGCTCACATCGCTTGAGCAGATGCTGATAAGTAAGACGTTCATAAATAGGGGCTCAGTGCTTATGGAGCAGGTTGTAGTCTAGTGGTGTGTGAACTAGGGTCTCGTGGGGTCCATCAGCTTCTCCTTTGGCCATGGAAGCCTGATAGAAACACCAGGAGTTTTTGCCTGGCGGACAAAAATTATGTTGGGGTTTGCCGTTTGTTGAATACCCATGGTAGAGAGAAGCTGTGATGGCTTTTCATCTCTGGGGCTGTACTATGCTGGCAGATGGCTCTGGTGTAGTAAATATCCAGTTTTCATATGGCATTTTGGGTCAGACGACCATGGCCATTTCCCCCAAGGGTGACTTTTTGTTTCCTGCAGTCAGTAATGAGTGTCCTCAGTGCAGTGCCTAATCGCTTTGCGACATGGTTGACGCACTCCTCTTTGGTTATGTCAACTTCTGGACCATACGGTTTGATGTCGCAGAGTCTGTTGTAGGCCTTGGAATCGCCATCTGATAGCAAAACAGTGTAGCGTAGCTTGTGATTTGCCACTGAACGAAGCCAGAGAACCTCACAGGCTTTTACCTCCATCATTGTGGCTGACCCTTCATAATTACGGCAGCAGTCCTTCTGATGCTCTGCTTTCCATTTTTCAAATTTTTTAGGTTGGTTTTTTAGTTGCCATTGACCAGTAGTCTCACAGGTGTGACAGAAGGAAGACATAACGTGCATATCGATGACCATGCCAGTCAAGATGTCGATAACACTGCCAACACCTATCAGTGACTTATGAGCTCTAGTTAGCCAAGTTGCATCAAAGCTGAAAGTGATGTCAGTGACTTCTTTATTTATTAATGGTACGATGCTGACTCTTAGCATGTTCAGCTCGGACGATGCTGACGGCACTTTGAAATACTGTAGAGTTGTGCATGGTATCCAACTGATCAAAAATTTGATCTGCATATTTATGGAATGTTTTCTGGTGCAGGCCAGGAAGGTCTAAGTTCTCACAGAAGAGATTGAAAGTAGATGGGCCTATTCCAGCCATGAGGGTACCATGAACAGCAGATTTGTTGATTGCATGTTTTCGAGGGCCGCGGCCTTCTGGTTCCCTCTCGGATGTGTACGTTCCAGAAATTGCTTTTTCACATATGTGACACACAACTTCCAGGAAGAGGGAGAAACCCTTTGACTTGGTGTTGTCAGTTCTTGTGTGCAATGTGCTCTGCTTGCACACGTTGCAACACACATTGCTGAGAACATTGTTGATAAAAGAAATGTCCACAATAGTTCTGTACGTAGGTTTAGGTTGAGCACAGACATTGTTATGAGAATCACCATTCTTGCTCGCACTCAAGTTCATCGTGGCCTTTCCTTATAAGGAAGTTAGTGTTCTCTCCTTACATGCCTTGATAACATCGTCCATGAGGAGTATGAAAAGATAAGGTGACAGGATATCACCTTGTCTTACACCAGTGGTGGTCCTGAACCCTTCTGACTTATGGTTTGCTGTCCTCACATAATTTTTGAAAGACTCATAGAAGCTCTGTATAGCATGAATCAGAGGTGCTGGAATGTTCTTCCTTGCCAAGCAGTCCCAAAGTTTGCTCCAGGGGACCCTGTCAAACACCTTTTCCAGATCTATGAAACAAAGATGGATCTCACTCTTATACTCAAGGGCCTTTTCACTCAGCTGTCTGAGTGTGAAGATTAGGTCTTGAGTACTTCGGTTTGCTCTGAATCAGCACTGGACCTCATCCAGTTGTGGCTCAGCTAGGCGTCGGAGTCTCTGCTCTAGGATTCTAGAGTAGATTTTACCAGGGACACTGAGAAGGGATATGCCTCCATGGTTTCCACATTGTCGATTGTCACCCTTTTTGAAAATTGGTATTATGATGGCAATCTCCCAGTCCTTTGGTATGGTCTTGTTGCATCACACTCCCTGTAGGACCCTTAAGAGTAATAGGTCGCCTGATGCTCCCATGTGCTTAACCATTTCTGGTGTTATACCATCATGCCCTGCTACTTTGCCCATCTTGATTTTCTCCAGTGCTGCCTTCAGTTCTTCCATCTTTATGTCATCTTCACCACCATTGGTTTCCTTTTCTGTGCTAGGGGTTATCATTTCTGATGCTTGACCTTGCTCACCATCAAGGAGTTCTGAGAAATATTCTTTCCATCTTTCCATTACTTCCTTCAGGGCAGTAAGCAATTTGCCTTGCTTGTCCTTTATAAATTTGAGAGGGCATTGTTTTTCCTTCCTCATGTTCTTTAGGGTCTTATAGAACAATTTCTGGTTTTCTTGCGCATCTTTTTCTAGCTTTTCTCCAAATTCTTCCCAGGACTTCTGTTTTGCCTCTAGCACCTTGTTCTTTGCTTCTGTTCTGAGTGTCACATATTCTCTATATTTCTCCATTTGTCCTGTTGTGTTTTTAGCTCCTAAGTATTGTTTCCATGCCATTTTCTTCTATCTTATTTTCTCTTTGACTTCCTCTGTCCACCAAGGTGTCCTCTTTCTCTTGTTCCCAAGTCGGACTTCACCACATGCTTCTGCAGCAGCTGTCTTTATGATGTCCTTGAATTTAAGCCAGAGGGTTTCCAAGTCATCAGGTCGTTCTTCTGTGTTTCTCACCGCTGTAGCAATAAGCCCCTGATATCTGGTCTTAATTTCTGGCTCTCTCAGCTTGTAGGTCTTAATGCTCATTTCTCCCGTTTGTTTACTTGGTTTCTTGCATGATGTTGGGCAGTTCCTAGGCTGAGCAACTCTTTCAGTTGCTGAAAAGTAAAAAATCGATATTTTGTACCTAAAACCCGATTTTCACTGCCGCGGATGCCCTAAAGATTTGTTGCCCATGTGTTACCTTTCTATCCGAAAGGACAGGATAGAATAATAACTGTACTCTACCAGGCATACTATAGAAGGCTGGGTATGTGGCCGAGTGGCCCCCCCATCTAAAAACTTAGAGCCAAAACTCTTAAGTACCGGTACTAATGATTACTTACATCCATACAGAGCCAAAAGTCTTAAGTACTAATGATTACTTACATCCATACAGAGACAAAACTCTTAAGTACTAATGATTACTTACATCCATACAGAGCCAAAAGTCTTAAGTACTAATGATTACTTACATCCATACAGAGACAAAACTCTTAAGTACTAATGATTACTTACATCCATACAGAGACAAAACTCTTAAGTACTAATGATTACTTACATCCTTACAGAGACAAAACTCTTAAGTACTAATGATTACTTACATCCTTACAGAGACAAAACTCTTAAGTACTAATGATTACTTACATCCATACAGAGACAAAAGTCTTAAGTACTAATGATTACTTACATCCTTACAGAGACAAAAGTCTTAAGTACTAATGATTACTTACATCCTTACAGAGACAAAAGTCTTAAGTACTAATGATTACTTACATCCATACAGAGACAAAACTCTTAAGTACTAATGATTACTTACATCCATACACAGACAAAACTCTTAAGTACTAATGATTACTTACATCCATACACAGACAAAACTCTTAAGTACTAATGATTACTTACATCCATACACAGACAAAACTCTTAAGTACTAATGATTACTTACATCCTTACAGAGACAAAACTCTTAAGTACTAATGATTACTTACATCCTTACAGAGACAAAACTCTTAAGTACTAATGATTACTTACATCCATACAGAGACAAAACTCTTAAGTACTAATGATTACTTACATCCATACACAGACAAAACTCTTAAGTACTAATGATTACTTACATCCATACACAGAGAAAACTCTTAAGTACTAATGATTACTTACATCCATACACAGACAAAACTCTTAAGTACTAATGATTACTTACATCCTTACAGAGACAAAAGTCTTAAGTACTAATGATTACTTACATCCTTACAGAGACAAAACTCTTAAGTACTAATGATTACTTACATCCTTACAGAGACAAAACTCTTAAGTACTAATGATTACTTACATCCTTACAGAGACAAAACTCTTAAGTACTAATGATTACTTATATCCTTACAGAGACAAAAGTCTTAAGTACTAATGATTACTTACATCCTTACAGAGACAAAACTCTTAAGTACTAATGATTACTTACATCCTTACAGAGACAAAACTCTTAAGTACTAATGATTACTTACATCCATACAGAGACAAAAGTCTTAAGTACTAATCATTACTTACATCCTTACAGAGACAAAAGTCTTAAGTACTAATGATTACTTACATCCTTACAGAAACAAAACTCTTAAGTACTAATGATTACTTACATCCATACAGAGCCAAAACTCTTAAGTACTAATGATTACTTACATCCTTACAGAGCCAAAACTGTTAAGTACTAATGATTACTTACATCCATACAGAGCCAAAACTCTTAAGTACTAATGATTACTTACATCCTTACAGAGACAAAAGTCTTAAGTACTAATGATTACTTACATCCTTACAGAGACAAAAGTCTTAAGTACTAATGATTACTTACATCCATACAGAGACAAAACTCTTAAGTACTAATGATTACTTACATCCTTACAGAGACAAAACTCTTAAGTACTAATAATTACTTACATCCTTACAGAGACAAAAGTCTTAAGTACTAATGATTACTTACATCCTTACAGAGACAAAACTCTTAAGTACTAATGATTACTTACATCCTTACAGAGACAAAACTCTTAAGTACTAATGATTACTTACATCCTTACAGAGACAAAAGTCTTAAGTACTAATGATTACTTACATCCTTACAGAGACAAAAGTCTTAAGTACTAATGATTACTTACATCCATACAGAGACAAGTGAGTATCATAACAACTCAGACTCAAATGTTCTTGTGCACTTTTGATTGGTTGAGAAATGAGCATGCTAATAAACAAAACTGTTGTACACACACACACACACTTCTGGTGACTATTCTTTTTAGCACTTCAAAGACCATTATCATTTTTATGCCATTGTGGAATTTCTCTGACTGCAGAGCTCCAAAAGCCCCTAGTGTTGCCCAGATCACATTTTGAGAAACATTTTTGGTCAATAAATTTATCACAAGCATTTCTTTTCCTTTTTATCTCTTAGCTGATATGGAAGAACTCTGGTAATTTAAAAAAAAAAATTACTTGCCAGTTTTGCAGGGTCTTACAGATTTTTATATTGATTTTTTTTCTTCAAAATGAAACAGAGAGTGATCATGATCCATCCAGTCATCCGGCAGCCAGACCGATATTTTCTACAAGATCTGAAGTTGAAATTCAAAGAAGTAAGTCTGTTTCTCCCCTTTTATTTACTTTTTTTCTGTTTTAAGGTCATTTCATATCTTGAACACTTGTACATATACATAATTAACTTACCACTCACATAATGGGAAGTCTCATTATCAGACATCTATTTAACTGTGGAAGCTGACAGGCAGAGGAAGAAAGTCTTTGAATTGATAAAAAGATCCTTAAAGACACACCAGAAGAAGGTATATGGTAAGAAAGAAATAGACTTACAAGAATTGAAAACAGAAAAAAAAAAAATTATCAAGATCTTACAAAAGGGGAGAGAACTGCAATAACGTTGTTAGTGTCTTCACGCTTTGTTAGTGTCTTCACACTTTGTTAGCATCTTCGCACTTTGTTAGTGTCTTCACACTTTGTTAGTGTCTTCACGCTTTGTTAGTGTCTTCACACTTTGTTAGTGTCTTCACGCTTTGTTAGTGTCTTCACGCTTTGTTAGTGTCTTCACGCTTTGTAAGTGTCTTCACGCTTTGTTAGTGTCTTCACGCTTTGTTAGTGTCTTCACGCTTTGTTAGTGTCTTCACGCTTTGTTAGTGTCTTCACGCTTTGTTAGTGTCTTCACGCTTTGTTAGTGTCTTCACGCTTTGTTAGTGTCTTCACGCTTTGTTAGTGTCTTCACGCTTTGTTAGTGTCTTCACGCTTTGTTAGTGTCTTCACCCTTTGTTAGTGTCTTCACGCTTTGTTAGTTTCTTCACACTTTGTTAGTATCTTCACGCTTTGTTAGTGTCTTCACGCTTTGTTAGTGTCTTCGCGCTTTGTTAGTGTCTTCGCGCTTTGTTAGTGTCTTCGCACTTTGTTAGTGTCTTCGCACTTTGTTAGTGTCTTCGCGCTTTGTTAGTGTCTTCACACTTGTTAGTGTCTTCACACTTTGTTAGCATCTTCGCACTTTGTTAGTGTCTTCACACATTGTTTTTAGTCAAACAAGGTTTTATTTCAGTGATTTCATTCACGAGTTCATGTACTTACTTTAATTGACACGTTTGTTGATACTTTGTTTTTAAAATCAGACCAGGATTTATTTCAGTTTTCAGAGAGAGAAAAAACACCCAAGAAAAAGTTTTCTTTTAAGTGTACTTTTTCGTGCGGCAGTTACATTGTTTGTAAGTTTGATGATAGTGTTTGAGAAACATATATATTTGGTGTTCCAGACAACAAAATGAGACGCAGAAGTCAGATGATTCAGACAAGTTCAGGTCATAAGCACCATGTAAGTATTCTTGAGCCATCTTGTTATTTGAATTTCTTCATAGTTCTTTATGTTGTCCACGTTAAAGGAAACTTTGAAATTACAAGAAAAAGTAATAATATTGAAGTTTTTGTGAGTACCAGTGCAGAAAATGGCATTGGAAAAATTGTCGATTATGACACAGTTCTGGAAAACATGTTTTTTTATTTTACTTACTTACTTAGTCGTTCCCCTTCTACCGTGAGGTGTAGAGGTTTGGAAGAGAGAGCGCCAGACCATTCTATCAGCTGTTTTTTTTATTTTATATTAGCACAAATGATCCATTGTGAAGTTGTTGTGAGGCTAACTAGCAGCAGTCAGGATAGAGTGTCATAAAACTGGCTAACAAACATGACATTGTGACACAGGATAGAAAGAAATGGTTGTCTATAGACAATGATGCACAGATTTGACATTACATCTGATTTCCTTATGAAAGCCTTTGTGGCAGAAACGTACATTTTATATGTCTTTGCCAGCATCATATCAAACTGTTCCTTATACTTGTGAGTAATATTTAATAATTCAAACAAGGAACAACCTATTTTGCTGATATATTTTTATTGTACCAGCAATATTTAATAATTCAAACAAGGAACAACCTATTTTGCTGATATATTTTTATTGTACCAGCAATATTTAATAATTCAAACAAGGAACAACCTATTTTGCTGATATATTTTTATTGTACCAGCAATATTTAATAATTCAAACAAGGAACAACCTATTTTGCTGATATATTTTTATTGTACCAGCAATATTTAATAATTCAAACAAGGAACAACCTATTTTGCTGATATATTTATTGTACCAGCAATATTTAATAATTCAAACAAGGAACAACCTATTTTGCTGATATATTTTTATTGTACCAGCAATATTTAATAATTCAAACAAGGAACAACCTATTTTGCTGATATATTTTTATTGTACCAGCAATATTTAATAATTCAAACAAGGAACAACCTATTTTGCTGATATATTTTTATTGTACCAGCAATATTTAATAATTCAAACAAGGAACAACCTATTTTGCTGATATATTTTTATTGTACCAGCAATATTTAATAATTCAAACAAGGAACAACCTATTTTGCTGATTTATTTCTTTATTGTACCAGCAATATTTAATAATTCAAACAAGGAACAACCTATTTTGCTGATATATTTTTATTGTACCAGCAATATTTAATAATTCAAACAAGGAACAACCTATTTTGCTGATATATTTTTATTGTACCAGCAATATTTAATAAGTCAAACAAGGAACAACCTATTTTGTTGATATATTTATTGTACCAGCAATATTTAATAATTCAAACAAGGAACAACCTATTTTGCTGATATATTTTTATTGTACCAGCAATATTTAATAATTCAAACAAGGAACAACCTATTTTGCTGATATATTTTTATTGTACCAGCAATATTTAATAATTCAAACAAGGAACAACCTATTTTGCTGATATATTTTTATTGTACCAGCAATATTTAATAATTTGATATATTTATTGTACCAGCAATATTTAATAATTCAAACAAGGAACAACCTATTTTGCTGATATATTTTTATTGTACCAGCAATATTTAATAATTCAAACAAGGAACAACCTATTTTGCCGATATATTTTTATTGTACCAGCAATATTTAATAATTCAAACAAGGAACAACCTATTTTGCTGATATATTTATTGTACCAGCAATATTTAATAATTCAAACAAGGAACAACCTATTTTGTTGATATATTTATTGTACTAGTAATATTTAATAATTCAAACAAGGAACAACCTATTTTGTTGATATATTTATTGTACTAGTAATATTTAATAATTCAAACAAGGAACAACCTATTTTGTTGATATATTTATTGTACCAGCAATATTTAATAATTCAAACAAGGAACAACCTATTTTGTTGATATATTTATTGTACTAGTAATATTTAATAATTCAAACAAGGAACAACCTATTTTGTTGATATATTTATTGTACTAGTAATATTTAATAATTCAAACAAGGAACAACCTATTTTGTTGATATATTTATTGTACTAGTAATATTTAATAATTCAAACAAGGAACAACCTATTTTGTTGATATATTTATTGTACTAGTAATATTTAATAATTCAAACAAGGAACAACCTATTTTGTTGATATATTTATTGTACTAGTAATATTTAATAATTCAAACAAGGAACAACCTATTTTGTTGATATATTTATTGTACTAGTAATATTTAATAATTCAAACAAGGAACAACCTATTTTGTTGATATATTTATTGTACTAGTAATATTTAATAATTCAAACAAGGAACAACCTATTTTGTTGATATATTTATTGTACTAGTAATATTTAATAATTCAAACAAGGAACAACCTATTTTGTTGATATATTTATTGTACTAGTAATATTTAATAATTCAAACAAGGAACAACCTATTTTGTTGATATATTTATTGTACTAGCAATATTTAATAAGTCAAACAAGAAACAACCTATTTTGTTGATTTATTTATTGTACTAGCAATATTTAATAAGTCAAACAAGAAACAACCTATTTTGTTGATATATTTATTGTACTAGCAATATTTAATAACTCAAACAAGAAACAACCTATTTTGTTGATATATTTATTGTACTAGCAATATTTAATAACTCAAACAAGAAACAACCTATTTTGCTGATATATTTATTGTACTAGCAATATTTAAAAAGAAATAGAACATGGCTAAGACGATCATCTTTAAATTGTTCTGGAACTGAAACTGGGGTAAACTATCTTTTAGTCTCCCTCTTTCTGTTTTGTCCTGGGGGGTCCATAACAAGGACTGATGTGTAAGGCTATCAGCAAGTTTCCTCAGTGTTTGTCCTATCATCTTCTTCCACTGGCACTTGTCTGGGACTTGTCATCTCTTGTTCCACTGGCGATGTCTGGTTCTTGTCATCTCTTGTTCCACTGGCGATGTCTGGTTCTTGTCATTTCTTGTTCCACTGGCGATGTCTGGTTCTTGTCATCTCTTGTTCCACTGGCACTTGTCTGGTTCTTGTCATCTCTTGTTCCACTGGCACTTGTCTGGGTCTTGTCATCTCTTGTTCCACTGGCGATGTCTGGTTCTTGTCATCTCTTGTTCCACTAGCGATATCTGGTTCTTGTCATTTCTTGTTCCACTGGCGATGTCTGGTTCTTGTCATCTCTTGTTCCACTGGCACTTGTCTGGTTCTTGTCATCTCTTGTTCCACTGGCACTTGTCTGGGTCTTGTCATCTCTTGTTCCACTGGCGATGTCTGGTTCTTGTCATCTCTTGTTCCACTAGCGATGTCTGGTTCTTGTCATCTCTTGTTCCACTGGCGATGTCTGGTTCTTGTCATCTCTTGTTCCACTGGCGATGTCTGGTTCTTCTCATCTCTTGTTCCACTGGCACTTGTCTCGTTCTTGTCATCTCTTGTTCCACTGGCACTTGTCTGGGTCTTGTCATCTCTTGTTCCACTGGCGATGTCTGGTTCTTGTCATCTCTTGTTCCACTGGCGGTGTCTGGTTCTTGTCATCTCTTGTTCCACTGGCGATGTCTGGTTCTTGTCATCTCTTGTTCCACTGGCGATGTCTGGTTCTTGTCATCTCTTGTTCCACTGGCGATGTCTGGTTCTTGTCATCTCTTGTTCCACTGGCGATGTCTGGTTCTTGTCATCTCTTATTCCACTGGCGATGTCTGGTTCTTGTCATCTCTTGTTCCACTGGCGATGTCTGGTTCTTGTCATCTCTTGTTCCACTGGCACTTGTCTGGTTCTTGTCGTCTCTTGTTCCACTGGTATTTGTCTGGTTCTTGTCATACCATTTCAGTCCTGCTATCCCACATCAAGCACCTATTTATGATGGTTTTAACTGTCTTGTCCATAATGTTGTTGTAGAAGTTTGGCTGACAGTTTCTACAGGTTGGTGTCATGAGTTCCGTGCCCTACCCTCTTTACACCTTTCACTTAGTGCTTGAAACATGCATTCAGAGATGCAACTGAAAGAATATGCCGTCACAATAGGTCAGATGGCCGTCTGTTTAATCTCGCAAGGCTGAAAGCAAAAACAAAAATCAGAAGGGTCACTATAAGAGCTTGTTGTTTGCTGATGACGCAGCAATCATCACTCAAAGCCAACAGGAGCTTCAGAGCTTGATGAATCGCTTCACCCAAGCATGCCAGGACTTTGGCCTCACAATAAGTCTAAAGAAAACAAATGTGCTTAGTCAGGATGTGGATGTTGCACCAGTTATCACTATCGATAACTATGAATTGGTAGTGGTGCACCACTTCACATACCTGGGGTCTACCATCAATGACAAACTTTCACTAGACACAGAAATTGACAGTCGCATTGGCAAAGCTGCAGCTACCTTTGCCCGCCTCACATCGCGTGTTTGGGGAAACTCCAAACTCACAGTGAAGACCAAAGCCTGCGTCACCAGCACTCTTTTATATGGCAGCGAGACATGGACAACCTTTGCTAAGCAAGAAAGAAGGCTCAATACCTTCCATCTACGGTGTCTACGCCACATCCTCGGCATTTTATGGAAATATAAAGTGACAAATGTCGAGGTGTTGTCACGTGCTGGCCTTCAAAACATGTATACACTGCTTAGACTACGCTGGCTTGGCCATGTCCGCCACATGGAAGATGGTCGCATCTCGAAAGATATCTTCTACGGACAACTGGCAGATGGCAAAAGAACAGTTGGGTGACCGCAGTTGAGATTCAAAGATGTGTGCAAGAGAGACATGAGGGCACTGGACATGTATCCAGCAACATGGGAGGATGAAGCTGCCGATTGCACCAAGTGGCAATGCTATTTACGGCGCCACCTCAGATTGGGCGAAAGGAAGATCACACAACAAGCAGAAGAGAGGAGAAAACGTCCAAAGGAGCACCAGGAAAATAAGCAGCTAAGGGCTGTCACCTCAGGGGCGCATTCCCATAGTCAGTTATGACTGAAGGGGCTATTACTTAGTGCTTGACAGGTTACAGTATCACAGGGGACTGGCGTAGATCTCATTAAAAAAAATATTGCATGCAGTTTGAAAGACATCAAAAGTTAACAGTCAAATATGAACCTATGGAGGACAGTTTGTTCTTGAAAGATCAGAGTAATCCATTGATGAAGACATAAAACACTGGTTATAGCCACATGTATTGTGTGGTCAGTGAACTCACACCATTTTTACTTTGGTCATATTCAAGAAAGTATATAAAGTAATTGTGCTATTTTCCGTTCCAACAAATATACTAGAACAATATCAAATATAAACTTTTACGCAGTTAATGTCAGTTGTTTGAAAGTTTAACTGTACGTCCATCTTCACATTCCACCTGTGACCAGTCCTGTCATGTGTTTGATATTTCTGTGTCACTTTCATCTTTTGATGACAAAGTGCCGTTATCAAATGAATCACTATGACTAATGCTCCTTACCTCCCTTCATTCGTCTACGAGGGCTAGAATTTATCATCATTATTATCATCTTAGTGCTCCCTTTGGAACTTGAAGCTACCATTACAGCTGTTCCTCTAGCAGCAGGACGGCCTGTACCAAACACTTTTGTACAAGTGGTTTCTGTGGCAATTTTGTTTGAAATGATGAGGTTGTCAGCCTCATGAACAACCTCATAGTAGTTGACCTTATACGACATTCCTGAGGATGTAGTAGTTTGTTCTTTTTATCTTCAGACATCCTGGTCAACTAACACAACACAGTGTAGATAGATAGATATATTGTTTGTTTCTGATGATCACATTCAGAGATCCTGGTAAACTAACACTGTCTACATATATTGTTTGTTTCTGATGATCACATTCAGAGATCCTGGTAAACTAACACTGTCTAGATATATTGTTTGTTTCTGATGATCACATTCACAGATCCTGGTAAACTAACACTGTCTACATATATTGTTTGTTTCTGATGATCACATTCACAGATCCTGGTAAACTAACACTGTCTAGATATACAGGGTGGTCATAAAGTCTTTCCCTGATTTCGAATTTTTTTTGCAAATAAAGTATCATGCGCAGAAACATTGGGTTTTTTGGAAATTGCACCAAAGAGCATTAATTTTTTTTTGCTACCTTTGTAGGTTGCGCACAAATCATCTTTTTCAACATGGCGTCAGTGAAGGAGAAAGCGCAGTGTGTTTTATGGTATCACGAAAGTAAATCGCATTTTACAGTGCAAAGAAAGCTTAGAAGGGAGTATGGACGAGATCCTCCAGATGTTAAAAGCATCAAAGCTTGGTATATAAAGTTTACTGACACTGGCAGCGTCGGTGACATGCCCAGAGCAGGTAGGCCTCGTGTGAGTGAAGAAACTGTGGACGCAGTGCGCACGGCGTTTCAACGCAGTCCTCAGAAATCAACCTATCGTGCCTCAAGAGAACTTGCAATCCCTCGAAGCACAGTGTTGAAAATCCTACACAAACGTTGAAATCTACAAATAGCATTAAAAAAACTGTTTTAGTTCTGGAATAATTTCCAAAAAACCAAGTGTCTCTGCACAGAATACTTTTTTTTTTTAAATTTTTGAAATCAGGGAAAGACTTTATGACCACCCTGTATTGTTTGTTTCTGATGATCACATTCAGAGATCCTGGTAAACTAACACTGTCTAGATATATTGTTTCTGATGATCACATTCAGAGATCCTGGTAAACTAACACTGTCTAGATATATTGTTTGTTTCTGATGATCACATTCAGAGATCCTGGTAAACTAACACTGTCTAGATATATTGTTTGTTTCTGATGATCACATTCAGAGATCCTAGTAAACTAACACTGTCTAGATATATTGTTTGTTTCTGATGATCACATTCAGAGATCCTGGTAAACTAACACTGTCTAGATATATTGTTTGTTTCTGATGATCACATTCAGAGATCCTGGTAAACTAACACTGTCTAGATATATTGTTTGTTTCTGATGATCACATTCAGAGATCCTAGTAAACTAACACTGTCTAGATATATTGTTTGTTTCTGATGATCACATTCAGAGATCCTGGTAAACTAACACTGTCTAGATATATTGTTTCTGATGATCACATTCAGAGATCCTGGTAAACTAACACTGTCTAGATATATTGTTTGTTTCTGATGATCACATTCAGAGATCCTGGTAAACTAACACTGTCTAGATATATTGTTTGTTTCTGATGATCACATTCAGAGATCCTAGTAAACTAACACTGTCTAGATATATTGTTTGTTTCTGATGATCACATTCAGAGATCCTGGTAAACTAACACTGTCTAGATATATTGTTTGTTTCTGATGATCACATTCAGAGATCCTAGTAAACTAACACTGTCTAGATATATTGTTTGTTTCTGATGATCACATTCAGAGATCCTGGTAAACTAACACTGTCTAGATATATTGTTTGTTTCTGATGATCACATTCAGAGATCCTGGTAAACTAACACTGTCTAGATATATTGTTTGTTTCTGATGATCACATTCAGAGATCCTGGTAAACTAACACTGTCTAGATATATTGTTTGTTTCTGATGATCACATTCAGAGATCCTGGTCAACTAACACTGTCTAGATATATTGTTTGTTTTTGATGATCACATTCAGAGATCCTAGTAAACTAACACTGTCTAGATATATTGTTTGTTTCTGATGATCACATTCAGAGATCCTAGTAAACTAACACTGTCTAGATATATTGTTTGTTTCTGATGATCACATTCAGAGATCCTAGTAAACTAACACTGTCTAGATATATTGTTTGTTTCTGATGATCACATTCAGAGATCCTGGTAAACTAACACTGTCTAGATATATTGTTTGTTTCTGATGATCACATTCAGAGATCCTGGTAAACTAACACTGTCTAGATATATTGTTTGTTTCTGATGATCACATTCAGAGATCCTAGTAAACTAACACTGTCTAGATATATTGTTTGTTTCTGATGATCACATTCAGAGATCCTGGTAAACTAACACTGTCTAGATATATTGTTTGTTTCTGATGATCCCATTCAGAGATCCTGGTCAACTAACACTGTGTAATTTGTAGATATATTGTTTGCTATATTTCTGTAGCAATAAATAAAATAAAAATTTCAAAATGTGATCACAGTTGCTTTGCTACACAAATATGTTGATAATGTCAAAATATGGGCGCACTGTCACATAGCGACACTCAAAATGATCACTTAAACACTAACTGTAGTCACTTTACAAGGTTTTAAAACATGGACTGGATTAGACATCTAAGCAGGTTGTAAATGCAACAGACAGAAAATGTTAGAGATCAAACACATCTGACCCAGTAATATGGAGACAGGGCATCATGTCATCTGATCCATCTGAGATAACACAAGACAGGGCATCATGTCATCTGATCCATCTGAGATAACACCAGCCTGAGATGTGAAGACAGGGCATCATGCCATATGAACCTTCACAAATAACAATCAACGAGCCGCGCTGGTGTAATGGTTACCACACTGCGCTGGCGATCAGGTGATCCAGGTTCAAGCCCGGGCGAGAACATTTGAAGAAGTATCACCAACCAGGGACTGAAATAACCTGAATGGCTCGTGAGCCAACCCAGCTCTAATGGGTACCCTCTGAAGACGGCGAGTATCTGCCTGAATGGCGTGTGAACACCTGTCATTGTACAGGGAAAAAAGGGATACTCACGTAAAAATCAGTCTCAGGTTAGAAATACTAACCGGAGATTCACGCCTCGAGTAATAGCGGGCGTACGTTAAAAAAAAAAAAATTAAGAATAATAATCACATTTCAGGTGTTAAAAAAAAAATCTTCCATGTTGCTATTTACATTTTCAGATAGACGAGTTTGGCCAGTTGCATAAATTTAGTTCTTGCTCCACAATCTACATGGACGACTCCACTGTCTCACAACCAAATCTGAAGACTACGATAAAGTCAGTTGCCCTGGCAATTTTCTTTCATATCCGAAACAGAGTTCCTGTAGATGAGGAGAAGGTGAAAAGTCTGGCGGCTCTGGAACCAAACATACTACAGATTTTTGATGAAAAAGCTCACCCTCTTTCAGTACGAGTTATCTGTTTGTTGTTATTTCTGTTGTTTATGTTGTTGTGATTCCATACAACAGTTTTTTTAAAATGAGATGGCACAAGTCTTTGCATTGTAGTTGATTGTTACAGTCCTGTTTCTATGGACCCATGATAGGCAGGGGGATCTGAGGAGTGGCTCTGTGTAGGACAGGACAATTTCTTGGGAGAGCCCAAAACCAGAGCACAGTATCTTAGCTCTGCATATTCAGAAAGCCACGACTCTGCTGATTTTGACAGCCCTGTTTGTTGCTTGTTCATATTGTAATTGCTTTTGTTGATTGTTGGTCTTATTGCTTGTTACTTGTTGTGATTTGTCCTTTTGGTTGTTTATGCATGGATCAATATTTAATACACAGTTGACAGGGATTTTTGTTGCTGTGAGCAGAACCACGCATTGAATGTTAGCTAACTGAAATAGGGGGAATCAACATCCACTTTTACCCAACCTCTGTTCGCATAATATTCAAACGGACCAACGTTGTGAACACATCTCATGTGCCAGTCGTGTTTTACAATCCTAGATATTTTTGAGCATGCAGAGATAGTGAGTTATTGCAAGTTTATGTATACTATCATAGACAGAGCATATCGTAACTTGATGTAATGAAAGTTTCAGGCATGATCCATGTTTCTCACTGTCATTTCATTGTATTCTGTTATATTTCTCACTGTCATTTAATTGTATTCTGTTATATTTCTCACTGTCATTTCATTGTATTCTGTTATGTCTGTCACATTTTTGTGGGTGTTTTACAAGCAGAAGCCTTATCCACTTCCTGTACATTATTGTGTGTCACTAGAGATCTATAATCAAGACTACTATTTCTACTTTATCAACAGCTAGTCATATCGGTCATTGAGTATGGGCTGGGAATACTCACGCTGTCAGTAACACAATGTCAACGACTAGAACGCATTCAGAATGAAGGGATGCGCATAGTCTTGGGCTGTACGTGAGATACCCCCATTGTGACAATGAGGTACATGCTTGGAGTGCTGTCGATTAAATCCAGATATGTGATGGCCCAAGCAAAAGTCTATATGCAAGTATCAGCAGACAAACGGCACCCTCTGCATGGTAACATAGCTGACATTAAGGGAGCAAGAATAAAGAGGGGGATGGCACAGGCAGAGACAACGATCAAGCATGTGGCCACAGTTGACAATATATTCAAGGGGGAAGAATGGAGTATGTCAGATGAGAACTGGATTAACTACCAGCAAGTCATCATCAGCCTTGGCAGAGAGTGTAGAAATTGGGGGAATGGAAAAGCAGAACTGGAAATTAATCAACTGATACATGATCATTCCGGGGATGATGATGCCATTGTGTATACAGATGGGTCTGTGATCTGCGGTGAGAAATCTGGTTGGGGCTTCTCTGCTAGGGTACAGGACAGAATCGTCGCCGAACATACCGGGGCTTACAAGATAACAACTTCCAGCATGAGAATGGAGGTCGAAGCTGTTACTGCAACCTTAAGGTGGATAACTGAAACTTCATTAACAAAGGCTATCATTGTGTCAGACTCTCAGTTCATGCTTTGGAAGGTTTGAAGTGGTTGGTTGCGGCATGAATGGAAAACATTCATAGAAGCTTCCAGTCTACAAGAGCTGTTGTGGATATACTGTCCTGGTCATGCTGGGGTATGTGGTAATGAAAGAGCTGACAGACTAGCGTCAAGAGCACCCATAGTGGGGACACTAGATATGGATAAGGGAGATAAACTGAGAACAATTAATGATCACCTGTTAGAGAATGACACTGCAATAGATGAATCATCAAGGTTAAGACTTTTGGAATATAGCATCAAATGTAAGGCTAGTAGAGATGGACATATGAGAGGATGCATTCGTCCTGTTTACAACCAGCGAGCTATAGGAACAGTTAGCATTCACACTCTTCGACATATACTGATGGAGACTGAGCACCTATGGGTTTGCCCAGAGTGCAATGATGTCAATTCTTTATAACAATAATAATCAAGACAGCTTGGTTAGCTTTCTTTCATTTTTGGTAGCAGACATACATCTTTTACTGTTTCAGACCCTGTCCTTGAAGATATTAATTTTTAAAATTGCCATTTTGGATACATAGAAATATAGCAACTGATTTCTCCTTTTTTTTTTTTTAGTCACGTTTTTGTTTTACACAAAAATAGTAACTTTTTTTTTTGTTCACCAACCAATGAAAAAAATGTAGAAGGTATTTTGTTCTAGTTGTCCATAGCTATTTAACTTTACTAATTACCGTATTTACTTGAGTATAAGTTGAACAATTTATTCCCATTTTTTACCTTAAAAAACAGCACCCCGACTTATAGTCGAGTTAAAAAAAAAGCTTCATGAAACAGGTCAGTGTTGGCCCCGCCCTTCCCGTTGCATATCTGATATCCTTAGATATAAACTTGCTGCATCATTAAATGTTTTTAAAAAAATGTTGTGAGTAATACATTAAAAAATGGGTTGAAATGAAGAACATTGGGACGTGTTCTTCGATGTCACCCTTGTAAGCCGCCAACGTCGTTAAGGTTTGTATTAAAGTTATGGTTTAGGGTTAAGTTTGGGATTCCTAAATCTAACCGTAACCCTTAGCCCTATTTTTACTGTGTCTCTGAATTCTTTTGTAAGGTCATATCGAACACACAGCCCACTGTGTTCATTTCAACCACATATGTTTAAACAAATTTTATTAGGATGTTAATCGTTAATCGTTAATTTGATTGTGGTTATTGTTAATACAAAAACATACCTTTGATATGGATACAAACGATCAATAAATAAAAAAGGTTTGTCATGCTTTCAGTTTTTCCTGTCATTCACACACCGGCATGCACACCTGTTGTAAACACACCCGAACTTAATATTTAAAAAAAAATGGTCCCGAAGGAGCTATGAGTTTGAAAAGAAAGCATATGTCTTACAAAGCTGGCTGTAAGCTGAAAGTGATAGAATTTGCGAAAGCCATGGCAATTTCAATTGAGGCTGAAAGTGACTTAGATGTAAATACAGACATTCCACGAAAAGAAGAAATCATCACAGCTATCAAAGGGCTAAAAAATGGAAAAGTGCCTGGTCACGACAATCTAAATGCTGAGCTATTCAAGACAGACCCTGAACTAGCAGCAGAACTATTAGAACCACTATTTGCACAAGTCTGGGAAACTGAGACAACACCAACAGAGTGGAGTAAAGGAATAATTGTCAAATTGTCCAAGAAGGGCGACCTTGCAGACTGCAACAACTGGAGAGGAATTACCTTCCTCTCAGTTCCCAGCAAAATACTAGGCAGGATAATCATCCAGAGAATTTCAAAGGCAGTTGACCATAAACTGAGGAAAGAACAAGCGGGCTTCAGAAAGAACAGAAGATGTGCAGATCATATATTTGCCCTCAGGAATATTATAGAGCAGTGCTCAGAATGGCAGAGACAGCTGTACATTAACTTTGTTGATTTTGAAAAGGCTTTCGACAGCATACACAGGGACAGCCTATGGAAAATTCTGAGGGCTTATGGAATTCCCAGCCGCATTGTTTCCATCATAAAAAGCCTCTATTCTAACTTTACATGCAGTGTTGGATCGAGTAATGTAACTTTCGAAGTGAAAACAGGAGTACGACAGGGATGCCCCTTATCAACAACATTATTTCTGACAGTCATAGATTGGGTGATGCGCCAGACAACAGAGGGCAGTCCAAGAGGAATTAGATGGACAACGTTTTCTACACTGGAAGATTTGGAATATGCAGATGACATTGCACTACTCGCGCATTCACATCAACACATTCAAGACAAAACCGATAGACTGAATAAGTATGGCCAGCAGGTTGGCCTGAACATCAATTTGAAGAAGACAGAGGTCATGACACTAAATGTGGGCAATCCTGAGCCAATATTCACAGCGGATTGATCAACCGCTTGCTTGTCACACTGATTACGGAAACAACAATTAATATTCTGTTGTACCAATAAACGCCTTTTGGCATAACGGAACAACGGATAATTTCTTGTTGCCCTAAGACGCCGCAAGGCGTAATGGCCACTGACTGCTTGGTCGGTCTTTGGCTAAGGACGGAAGAAGAAGAAGAAGCTGAGCCAATAACAGTAAGGAACCAGAAGTTAGAACAGACAGACACATTTACTTACCTAGGAAGCATAGTAACACCTGACGGCGGAACAAGCAAGGACATTAACAACAGATTGAATAAAGCGAGAACAGCCTTTGCTGTTCTCAACAACATTTGGAAGTCTTCCCAGTACAGCACAAACACCAAATTAAGACTGTATGAGAGTTGTGTACTTTCTGTGCTTCTCTATGGTGCGGAATGTTGGAGAGTAACAGAATAGGAAATGTCGAAACTGTCCTCCTTCCACACAATCTGCCTAAGGAAAATTCTCCGAATCTTTTGGCCAAACACCATCAGCAACCAAGAACTACTTATTCGGAGTAACCAGGAGGACATGCACACCATCATAGCTGGCAGACGCTGGAGTTGGGTTGGCTACGTCCTCAGAAGGGACCCTGATACCATCACAAGAACAGCTATGCTATGGACCCCCGAGGGAAAGTGAAAGAGAGGCCGACCAAAAACAACTTGGCGGAGAACTGTGGAAGCTGAGATGCAAAGAATGAACCACAGTTGGGGCACTGTACGAAGGATGGCCGCCGACCGAGCAAAGTGGAATCAATTTGTTGCTGCCCTACAAGACGCCACCAGGCGTGATGGCCGCTGACTGCTTTGACGGTTGGTGGTTATGGATCAAAGAAGAAGAAGAAGATGGCAATATCAATGGAATGAGGTAATTTGGAAACGAAAAACTTGTTGAGACTGGTGTTAAATAAAAGAATCTTTGAGCGGGGCGAAATTAAACATTGTGGGACGTGTATGGTCTTTCACCGAAATGTCTATATTTAGGGATTCGAAGTAAAATAAGGATTTGGTTACGGATTTATAATGGTTAAGTTGGAAGTTTATTGTTGATTATTTTTATTGTACGATATTATCTGGCGGTTTTTTAAAATCGGATTTATCATGTATAAAAAATGTGAGGAAAACGTTAGGGTTAGTGTTAATGTTAGAAAGTAACTTTGTTTATATGCATTGTAACCATTGACGATGAAACCGCAAAACATGTGAAGCAGTGTAATAGAATATGTGTAGATTACTAAACTAGTTGCGGCGAAATCGATTCTGTATGTGGGTGTGATAATCATGTGTTGTAATTTTATTTTTAGTCTGATATGAGGGTTTTTTTGCTCGCTATTATTTGTGTATAAGCTGGAAACAAGGGTAGGTTTAGAGTTAAGGTTGGCGTTATGTAATATGTTCCTTGATCTGCATCGTAGGGATAGGCGTCAACAGATTAAATCACAAAATAGAGCTACACGACTATATTTAAATTAGTGCTGGAATAATGTTTATGTATTCATATCACAGGAATGCGGGTAAGTGATGATGTTTATGGTTAAATAGTAATCGTAGCTGGAGTCATTATTGCAGAAGTAGATGAGAGCGCATGCTTTGCGCATTTGCGTATGCGTAAAACGGCGGAGCTTATGGTCATCTGCTTACTGTAATACTGTATGGTGAGTGATGATTGCAGACAAAAATACATTACGTGCGAACAACCTAGCTCGGTTAGTTATTGATTCGGTGGCTAGTTAAGTCAGCCATGTCATTAGGGGTTAGGATTAGTTGGGTTTAGATTTACAAATGCAAAACCTAACATAAACTCTAATGCTAACTGTGCGGCAGACTTAATTGGCCACCGGATTGATAGAAGTTTGCATACCTGTCAATCTGAAAGGGAATGCTGTACAACGTACGGAAAATTGACACTTTTAGCTGCGTACGTACACCCGTACAAAGATCATTGTACGGATTTTCTCAACAACAAAAAATCATAAAAAATGTTCTAATCCATGTTTTTTACTTACTTACTTATTCGTTCCTCTTCTACCGTGAGGTGTAGAGGTTTGTAAGAGAGAGCGCCATACTATTCTATCGGCTGGCTTGGTTCCATTCTAGTTCTCGGTCCTTCAAAGATTGTCTAATGTTGTCCTCCCAGCGGACTTTGGGTCGTCCTGGAGGTCTGGATCCCTGGCTCTTAGTTTCCCATGCTTGTCATGGTAGCCGATCTTCTCCCATTCTGCAGACATGGCCAAACCATCTCAGTTGGGACTGTTCTACTTGGGTCTGCAGGGGTTGAGTTTTTAGGCCTAGACGTATCGTCTGGTTGCGGACCATGTCTCTTCTTGTTACTTCAACCACCTTCCTCAGATACCTCATTTCTGAGGTTTGGATCTGGCTTTTGTGGGTTGTAGTCATTGCCCATGACTCGCATCCATATATCAAGACTGGGACATAGGTGGAGCGGTATACAGCCATCTTCATTTTCTTACCAACTTCTCTTTTGCTGAGGAATCCTCGATTTATGGCTTGAAAAAGTCTCCCAGCTGCTGCTCTTCGGGTAGCCAACTCTTCTTTGATGCCTCCCTTCCAGTCTGTGACAGCTCCGAGGTATTTAAAGTGGTTAACCTGCTCCAGGACCTGTTTTCCCAGCTTAATCTGATGTCTTCTTTCCTCTCGTGATATCACCATGGATTTTGTTTTCGAGCTGCTTATGACCATCCCTCTCTTCTCCAGCTCTTCCTTCCAGACTTACAGGTTGGATTGAAGATGTGCCTCTGATTTAGCAATCAGTGCAACATCATCGGCAAATGCCAGCTCTGAAATACAGACCTGTCTCATCTTCCAGTACCCCACTGAATACTTTCCTATCCTCTCCTTACATGCCTTGATGACATCGTCCATGAGGAGTATGAAAAGATAAGGTGACAGGATATCACCTTGTCTTACACCAGTGGTGGTCCCGAATTCTTCTCACTTATGGTTTGCTGTCCTCACATAATTTCTGCAAGACTTTTAGAAGCTCTGTATAGCATGAATCAGAGGTGATGGAATGTTCTTCCTTGCTAAACAGTCCCAGAGTTTGTTCCAGGGGACCTTGTCAAACGCCTTTTCCAGATCTAACAAGCAAAGATGGATCTCACTCTTATACTCAAGAGCCTTTTCACTCAACTGTCTGAGTGTGAAGATTAGGTCTTGAGTACTTCGGTTTGCTCTGAATCAGCACTGGACCTCATCCAGTTGTGGCTCAGCTAGGCGTCGGAGTCTCTGCTCTAGGATTCTAGAGTAGATTTTACCAGGGACACTGAGAAGGGATATGCCTCCATGGTTTCCACATTGTCGATTGTCACCCTTTTTAAAAATCGGTGTTATTATGGCAATCTCCCAATCCTTTGGTATGGTCTTGTTACACCAAGCTGCCCGTAGGACCCTTATGAGTAATGGGTCGCCTGCTGCTCCCATGTACTTAACCATTTCTGGTGTTATACCATCATGCCCTGCTGCTTTGCCCATCTTGATTTTCTCCAGTGCTGTCTTCAGTTCTTCCATCTTTATGTCATCTTCACCACCATTGGTTTCCTCTTCTGTGCCAGTGGTTATCATTTCTGATGCTTGACCTTGCTCACCATCCAGAAGTTCTGAAAAATATTCTTTCCATTTTTCCATTACTTCTTTTGGGGCAGTAAGCAATTTAACTTGCTTGTCCTTTATAAATTTAAGAGGGTACTGTTTTTCCTTCCTCAAATTCTTTAGGGTCTTGTAGAACAATTTCTGGTTTTCTTGTGCATCGTTTTCTAGCTTTTCTCCTAATTCTTCCCAGGACTTTTGTTTTGCTGCTTGCACCTTGTTCTTTGCTTCTTTTCTGAGTATCATATATTCTCTATATTTCTCTGTTTTTCCTGCTGTGTTTTTAGCTCCTAAGTATTGTTTTCATGCCTTTTTCTTCTCTCTTATTTTCTCTTTAACCTCATCTGTCCACCAAGGTGTCCTCTTTCTCTTGTTCCCAAGTCAAACTTCACCACATGCGTCTGCTGCGGCTGTCTTTATGATGTCCTTGAATTTCAGCCAGAGTGTTTCCAGGTCCTCAGGCTGTTGTTCTGTGTTTCTCACCGCTGTAGCAATAAGCCCCTGATATCTGGTCTTCTGGCTCTCTCAGCTTGTAGGTCTTGATACTCGTTTCTCCTGTTCGTTTACTTAGCTTCTTGCGTGATGTTAGGCAGTTCCTAGGCCGAGTAGCTCTTTCAGTTGTTCTTTTAATTGTTAACAAGTACGACGAGCCCCCAATGTGACGAGTAGGGGGTATGTGGGTGGATGTAGAAGACTAGACAACACTTATACACCGCTCGTCTAGCTCACTGTCTAGGGAATAACTCCAACAGCCTGTATCAATCTCCGAACAATATATTATATTCACAAATAAGTCACAATGAACGTAGGGCCATTACAAATATTAGATACATCACAAATCCCAAGTATCCGCACACACTCTGCTTCTCGGAATAACTACAGCCACAAATAGGCTACTCCATGAATAACTACTGCAACATCTACTACACAACTCCGGCCCTCTACTCGCGCCCTGCTATAGACATCCACCCTTCTCTTCTCTACGCTCTACGCTGTCTCCTGTCTACTCTCTACTCACTCTACACACGTCTCCAACCAACACACTACTCTCTCTGACTCCCCCTTTCATGCGTATTCACTAAAACCCATGAAACCCTTCCACGCTCCACTGATCTTCATTCACGCATCACAAAAGCTAACAGCTTGTCTCAAGCAATGCTCACAACCCTGTAGCTAACTTATTACAATGCACGCATTCCCAGCTCACAACAACTTACATAACTAATAAACTCCCGCTGGAGCATGGGAACATTCACACCTGCAAAATACCCTCAAAACACTGTGTGACATCCACTTCCAATCTCTTGCCCCCTCCACACTCTAGCATTCCGGACATACTTGAATGAGCTCTTCCTAACTATGGCGTAGTCGATCACTGACTTCTCATTCTTTGTTGGTTCACATCTAGTGTATACATGTATGTGCTTATGGGGGAACTTTGTGTTTGTAATGATCAGATTCTGCTCTGTGCAGAATCTAAGGAGTCGCTTTCCATTGTCATTAAGAGTGTCTTCTCCATATCTTCCGATAACTCCACGCCATCTAGCATGGTCATTTCCAACTCTGGCATTGAAATCTCTGAGCATGATAATTTCATCTAGGCAGTCGTCCACTGTTCTTTGAAGCAGCTCGAAGAATTCCTCCTTGACCTCTGCTCGCCCATCTTCATTTGGCCCATACCCAATGACAAGGTTGACTATGGTTTCTCCTTCTTATAGTTTTAGGACCATAATGCGTTCTGAGACAAAGTTCCATCACTTGATATTATCCCTTTGATTTTTGGCCACAATACAACCCAGGCCCACTTTAGCTCGTTCAGATGTGGGGACACCACTGTAGAGCAGCGTGTCCTTGTCCTTTTTTCTTTGTTTCTGTTAAAGCCAGGATTTCTAATTTGGCTTTCCTCATCTCTTTCACCAGCTCCTGTTCCTTCCCATTTATACTTCTTGTGTTCCATGTTCCGTAATTCGTAGTCCGTTCCAGTTCGTCGCCTTTAGAATCAGTCCGGTTTTCTCTCTTATGTTTCGCGTAATCAGGTTTTTAAGACAAACAGGTGATTGGCCTGTTGTGCCTTTGCATGGTGGAGGGGCTGCCTCCTTACGGCCTCCATGCAGGCCGCCCTCCTCCTTTTTCAGCCGGGCATGGGACCGGCCTAGGCGGAGTTCCATGTTTTTTAACCATTTAAAATTATTTGATAACCCAGTTTTTTTTTTTTTTTAATATATCCGGGGACTTTCAGCATCTATTTTAAAACTGAAATCTCTCCCAGCAACCAGGCAAATCCTTTTATACCAAACAATTTGCCAGTAAGTTTGAATTCTGCAATTCCCCCTCAAACATTGTGGGCTCTTAGCGTGACAAGATGTATTTTTATAGTTGTGAGTCTGTTATCAACCACGCTTGCGACTACCCCTAGAAGCCATTAAAAAAAAAAACTACGCATCTCATATTGTGTTTATTAGTTGGTTAAATGTTGTCTGCTGTTGTTGGCTGTTTTGTTTCGCTTTCTTGTAATTTTTAGTGCTCTCTCTGTCTTTCCAGTTATATTTGCCCCTTTTATATATTACCAATAAATTAATGTCATAATATTTATTTGCGAAAAATATCGCAACATGCCAGAAATATTGAAATTTCTTGCATCTGCAGGCTTGTGTGCCTTTTTTTTAAGCTGCATAATGCTGTCTCTTTGCTAGTGCATACAAATTGCATAGAAATTACCAGCAGCTTTAGAGGAAAAAAATTCTAGCTTTTCATAAATTCATCGACGCATCATTATTTGTATTTCGACTTGTAATCAGGTCAATCGTTGTGGACCTTTTTAGGTCCAAAAGTCTAGGAGTCGACTTATAGTTGGATCGACTTATACTCAAGTATATACAATAATCATTTGAAATTAATGTTCCAAAAATACTTTTCATGTGCACTGACATGCTTTATCAACAAGGATATCTATAAAAAAGTCCTTCTTGTCTGTTATATTCATGAGCCGGTTCAGTACTGCAGTGTATTCAATCAATACCCTTTAGCTCCCCAAGGAGCATAGGTCTTCAGCAAACACATGCCAAGTCCTGTCCACATTCTCCTTATCATTTTCACTTGTGTCTGCAACTCTCGTTGTTGCCAAGACAACATGTCTGTTATATTTATGAGCCAGGCCAGTACAGCAGTCTGTTGTTTCTAAATTATTCTATTTATTGTAAAGCAGTGTAATGAATATGACCTATTTTTAGATAAGTATGGAAAACTGCAGCGCTCACATTACCAGAAATAGGAATTTTGGAAGTGATGGGAGAACAGGCTCACTTGATCTGGGTTGAAACTTGTGTGAACTCAATCTATTGTCAATAACAGTTATTTGCCTCCTGATGTATTTCTCATGATAAACTTGCTGACCAAAGTTGTATCACTCTATTCCAGAAAGAACCAGTTCCTGATGACTACCTGAAGCGAGATCCAGAACACAAGGTCATTTATCGGTTTGTTAGGAACTTGTTTAATGCAGCTCAACTGACAGCTGAATGTGCCATTGTAACGCTGGTGAGCAACTATTTCTGTGTATTTTGTCTTGTATGGATACCAGAAAACAACATTCTCCATTCATAGACACATAGGTATAATTTAGACTCGGTTTATTTCCCATAGACAGATAGTTATAATTTAGACTCTGGGCTTATTTCCCATAGACAGATAGGTATAATTTAGACTCTGGGCTTAATTCCCATAGACAGATAGGTATAATTTAGTCTCTTAGCTTATTTTCCATAGACAGACAGATATAATGCAAACTCTGTGCTTATTTCCCATGAACAGATAGATATAATGCAAACTCTGGGCTTATGAGATGTGATCAAAAAGTCTCCAGACTAGATTTATTTAAAAAAATAATACAAGAGTTAAAGATTTGTAAATTTATCGTCTTCGAAGTAGTCCCCTTCCGAAGCCACACATTTAGCCCAGATCTGTTTCCACGGCTCGAAGCATGTTTTGAAGTCATCTTCTGAAAAAGCTGCCTCGTTGCATTCTGTTGTATCTCCTCAACATCCTGAAATCTTTTTCCTTTCAAGTGGTATTTGATTTTTGGGACGAGAAAAAAGTCGCAGGGAGCGAGATCTGGTTGCCGGACCTGTTTTCGATGCACTCAAGCAGGTCACAAGCAGCTGGAAAACAGGCCTGTTTCTGGTCAGCTGAGAGCAATTTTGGAACAAATTTGGATGAGACGCGTCTCATGCCCAAATCGTCTGTAAGAATCGACTGAACTGAACCGAAACTAATGTGTAAGCCTTCAGATAACTCATGAATAGTGATTCGGCGATTTTCCAGCACAGCTGTGCGCACAAGTTTGACATTGTTTTCACTTTTGCTGGTTGCGGGCCTCCCAGACCGTTCATCACTCTCAACACTTTCACAACCTTCTTTAAAACGTTTATACCACTCATAAACTTGTGTATGGCTCATGCAATCCTCCCAATAGACTGTCTGTAACTTTAAGTATGTGTCTTTGCATGTTTCGCCATGTTTTTGACAAAATCTGATGCAAATTCGTTGGTCAATTTTTTCCGCCATGACAAATGCAACGAACACGGTTCAACCACCTAAGAACAAAGCACTACTGTAAACAAACCAGACGAGCAGGGCAGATGTGACTCAAGCCACATGCAGGTTAGGTTCCAAGGTCAACCTGTGCCTAGCAGCTTCCGGCTGTGTCGCTCGGTTCTAGACTTATGCTACCATTCCGGATACTTTTTGATCACACCTCGTATTTCCCATGAACAGATAGATATAATACAAACTCTGGGCTTATTTCCCATGAAAAGATAGATATAATGCAAACTCTTGGCTTATTTTCCATGAACAGATAGATATAATGCAAACTCTTGGCTTATTTCCCATGGACAGACAGATATAATGCAAACTTTTGGCTTATTTTCTATGGACAGACATATATAATACAAACTCTGGGCTTATTTCCCATGGACAGATAGATATAATACAAACTCTGGGCTTATTTCTCTGGGCTGCATGTCAGCGGGTTGCCAGCTTTAAATCATGATGAACAAACTGTAATTTAAGACTGGGTGTATCTGAGAAGACAAAGAAAGAGGTGAAGGCAAAAATACAAATTAAGTGAATGAAAAAAAAAGACTCCATTGAAAGGTTGGAAAAAAAAAATTATTTCAAGAATCTTTGTCCATTGTGTTATAGATATTTTCACAGTTATTTATTCCTGAACTAAAACCCTGGTCCAGTTTTGTGAGATCTTCCTGACGATCACTTCTTACAGATTCATGTTTGTGTTGTTGTGACATGTCTGCCCTGTTCTAGGTTTTGATCATCATCAGCCATCAGTTTCTTACAGAACATAGATCTTGAGCTAGTTCACACAAAGCTATTCTATTTTGTTCAAGGTCATTCTATGTCAACTTTATCCTTATTATGGCAATTGTCGTGAGTTAGTCTGCTTCACAACATAGCTTCTGTATAATTCTGAGTAACTCTGACCACACTGCGCGCCATACATTGTAAGAACTGTATGATACATTGGCCAATGGAAAGACTTCCTTATTAGTGTGTTTACTGAAACGTACTAGGCTTAACATGGAGTCTCAATCTGTGCAACCGAGTGAAGGATGCCATTTAATTACATAAGTAATAAAGAAGTACCACCGGGAAGAGGTCTATAATTCAACAACAGGAATGTTACTTTAGAGGTAGGGGTAAAGACTTCCACGAAAAGTAGTTTATTAAGAGAGATATATTGAGTGGAAAGGCTTCGACACATCGGGTTAGTCCCTAATTTAGGTATTTAAAATATGCATAGAATAAAATGCACTTAGGAACTAAAAGATTTTTAGGTAGGAAGATAAAGATTAATTCAGGGTATAATTTAAGCCTTAGATGAATAAAATCGCTCCAGAAATAAGAAAGATAAGGGGGAAACTAGTGTTTCATAATTGAACAGAGAGACAAAATATGCCTCATTTTGGGATTCGCAATACCCCGTTAGCCCCCTGCTTTCCGATACGCCGGATGTGCTAGTATAAATAGACCTTGCCCTTGCTAATTTGGGGCCATAAGATTTGAAAAACACAGCGAGCAGAAAGAAGCGGTAACTTGTAAATGAAGACTGCCTTTGCCAGTTGTACCTGAGAGCAGATCAAGTTTGCCATTAACAGCTCGTCTGTGTGTGCCTGAGGGTAAGAAAGAGATATATATATATATATATATATATATATATATATATATATATATATATATATATATATATATATATATATATATATATATATAATTATATGAGTTGCTATTGATTCACTACAGTGTATTGGTAAGTGTGTAGACGTGTTTCTGCAACCATTGTGTAATTTCTGAAGGACTTACCTGCCTGTGTACATTTAAATTAAATTGAGAATGATAGCAGAATTGTGTCTAGGTTTGGAAAAGCTTTTAAAGAAATATTTCTTGAGGAAATGGGACACATGCCTGGAATATAAGAAAGAAGGACAGAAATTGTTTTAATGTATGGATCAAGGTATTACTTAGTATTTTATACTAGACCAAATCATTGTATGGAGGCGGATCATGGACAGATGGATCTAACAGGTTTTAAAAGGAAAGTGTAGTCACGGTGAACTGGATGTGGGTAGTGCTGGTATATATTGTCCTGTGCATTTGCTAGCACATTATCTGACACTGTCTATCGTCCCCATCTTGTGTAATAATGGAATAGTGATGGACCATATAGGGGTTACGTTTATTTTTGTTTCAGGTTCTATCCTGACAACTACAGAACAAAAACTTTATAGTCATCCACCTCTGCTGGACTCTGTGGTGCAAGTGCCCTTGTGGTTAACAGGGCCAGATAACCAGCTTCCACTGCCTGGAGAAATTCAAAATACGTGTTCGTCCATGGCAGGAGAGTGACAGATCTCTAAACACAAGATAAGTGGCAAAACAAAGCCACTGATCAGCGTATCCAGATTATACCCCTATACTAAAAGACAAGATGCAAATAAACATACAGTGAATGATGAAAGCACAAGCACAAAATTAAGATTATATCAGAGCTGTGTGCTTTCTGTGCTTCTCTATGGTGCGGAATGCTGGAGAGTTACAGAGAAGGAAATGTCGAAATTGTCCTCTTTTCACACAACATGCCTAAGAAAAATTCACCGAATCTTTTGGCCGAATACCATCACTAACCAAGATCTGCTTACTCGTAGCAAGCAAGAGGACATGCACACCATCATAGCTGGCAGACGCTGGAACTGGGTTGGTCATGTCCTCAGAAGAGACCCCGATGCCATCACAAGAACAGCTATGCTTTGGACCCCTGAAGGAAAACGAAAGAGGCCGACCAAAAACAACCTGGCGGAGGACTGTGGAGGCTGAGATGCAAAGAATGAACCAGAGTTGGGGCACTGTACGAAGGATGGCCACCGACCGAGCAAAGTGGAATCAATTTGTTGTTGCCCTACAAGACGCCACTAGGCGTGATGGCCACTGACTGCTTTGACGGTCGGTGGCTAAGGATCAAAGAAGAAGAAGAAGAATGATGAAAAGTGTGGACATAAATTTACCCATTACTAGCTTCACAGTCAAGAAATAGTGACAAAACTCATTAGTATCATATCAATGTTCTTTAAAAGGAGATAATTAATCCAGTTGATAATCTTCAACAAGTGAATGACTTTGTAAGATTGTTAATTATTGTCAATTGTTTATTGATTTATTGTTGTAAATAAATTTGATTTCATTTCAAACTTTCCAGACCGAAAAGAGAAACGGTATAGGCTAAATAAATTGTAAATATTTACCAACAGACTTACTTACTTATTAAAGTTGAGTTCATGTTCTTGTTGGAAATAATTTTGTTAATACCCCTAGCAGAGTCAACAATAATAATAATGATACAATAATCAAGGGAGGATCTTGAGAGGGAGCCCATAGGGATCCAGGATAATACGAGGGGCGTTCAGAAAGTAATGCACCACATCGTTTTTCTCAGCTAATAACAAAGATAGAAGCATGAAATTTTGCACACTTCAAATATGGCATGTGCCAATTGTGTGCACCAAATTGCACTGCAACCGGCCAAATAATACGGCTGCCCTAAACCGTTGAAATGGAGCGTGTTAGCAACTTGCGTTATAAACAGCGAATTGTGATAGAATTTCTCGTTGCAGAGAAGGAAACTGTTGTGAATATTCACAAGCGTCTATGTGATGTGTATGGAAGTTTTGCAGTCGACAGGAGTACAGTCAGTCGCTGGGTTCAGAGAATCAAAGAATCAGGAAGTGGAGATACGGAGCTGCTTGATCGGCCGCGCTGTGGACGTCCTGCCACAGCCACCAACGCAGAAATGTTGAAATGCGCTGAGGGCATTATTCTTACTGATAGGCGAATCACTACTCAACAATTGGCCTTACAGCTGTCAGTCAGCATTGGTAGTGCAAATGCAGTTATAAAAACTCTCGGATTTTCTAAGGTTTGCACAAGATGGGTTCCTCGAAGTCTCACAAATGACCACCGATTGCAAAGGAAAGCAATTTCTTCTGAATTGTTGGAGCGTTTCAATGCTGATGGAGAGAACTTTTTGGCTAAGATCGTTACAGGTGATGAAACCTGGGCACATCATTTTGAACCTGAGACAAAAAGACAGTCAATGGAGTGGCATCATCCGCAATCACCAAGAAGAAAGAAATTCAAGACAATTCCTTCAGCTGGAAAGGTCATGATCACTGTCTTTTGGGACATTGAAGGTGTGATTCTTGTGGACGTTATGCCAAGAGGAGAGACAATCAATTTGCAAGCTTACATTAAGACATTGAAAAAACTCAATCAATGTTTTCGCAGAGTTCGGCCGCACAAGAATCCAGCAGACCTGTTTTTCCTTCACGACAATGTGCGCCCTCACACAAGTCTGGCAACACGGGAAGCAATCACCAAATTGGGTTGGACTGTACTACCCCATCCACCCTATAGTCCCGATTTGGCACCCTCTGATTTTCATCTATTTGGTTCACTTAAAGATGCACTCCGTGGGACAAGGTTTGAAGATGATGAAGGAGTGATTCATGCAGCGAAGAAATGGCTACATGATCAAGACAAAATCTGGTACGGGCTAGGAATACATGCACTTGTTTCGCGCTGGCATAAAGCCGTACAAGTTGATGGGGATTATGTTGAATAATACCGATGTTTACATGACATATCCATGTATATTGTGTATAAATTTCATGCTTTTTGAATAAACAGCTCCTGAGAAAAACGATGTGGTGCATTACTTCTTGAACGCCCCTCGTACACTAACATCATACCTGGAAACTTATACAGCTTGACCCTACCATTGATATCCATACACCCTTACTCTTTTCAGAGAAGGGGGTATTACTTATAAGACCAGACTCTATCCTGGTATCACCTGATACAACTTTATGTCCAGGATATATTATATTTTAATAACATCTCAACCCTCTCGCGACAGCAATCTTCCATTCCCTTCTCCATGTTTTTTAAAATTTCCTGTTGAGTGCCTTGGAATGTTATCATATAGTTTCCTTCTTGTGTATCCTGTCCAAAACTACCATATTGACTTCATCTCTTGTTCCGCTGGTACTTGTCTGGCCATCCCACATTCCTGATGATCTAGTCATACATCTGTAATTCCTCTGTTCTGTGCAGTAGAAGGACAAGTGGTATGACAAGATGACTAATGTGGAACTGATGACAAGAACCAGACAAGTGCCAGTGGAAGAAAAGATGAGATGAAAACCCTGGAGATGGATAGGACACACATTGAGGAAGCATGTTGATAGCACTACCAAGATAGGACACACATTGAGGAAGCATGTTGATAGCACTACCACGCAGTCCTTGTACTGGTATCCCCAGGGTAAGATAGAGACCAAGGTACACATGGAGAAGAGAACTGGAGACAGACATGAAGAAGACATAGAAAGACATTGAGCTGATGGTACAGGACAGGAGAGACTTGGTATAAGTTTGATGAAGGCCTATGCTGCTTGAGGAGTTGACAGGTGATAATGTGTGCAGGCAACCATTGAAAGCTGTTGATATGCCATATTTATGTCTTTCATCTGTCTTTGTTGACTGCTAGATTTTTAACATTGAAATCAGCTTGTTCTGTCTGACAGCTTACATTGTGCATGATTTGCTAGATAGATTTTTTAGTTTTCACAATAATAAATTCTCTTCTGATTTGTGTGTAAATGGTGGGATGTATGGAAATAGATCATGTGTCTTGCTGGGACAAAGGAGAATTGTCTACATTATTGGCCACTGGGCCTTCTTCAGGGACACATGGATGAAAATAGAAGAGAAAGAGAGAGCTAAGTAGATAACAAATAAATAAAAATGCTACAACCAATAAATAGAAGGAGTGATGAAAACAGAAATCTGATTTGTGTCTCAGTGATTGACAGGTGTTTATGTCTTGATGAGTTACATGCTTTGTCCTTAGTTGTGATGTTGAACACATACATGACCACTACGTGCACGTCATTTTTATTTGCAGGTCTATCTGGAGCGTTTGTTGACCTATTCAGAGATTGACATTAATCCGGGCAACTGGAAACGAATGGTCTTGGGGGCTATCATTCTAGCATCCAAAGTTTGGGATGACCAGGCAGTATGGAACGTAGACTTCTGTCAGATTCTTAAGGATATTCAAGTGGATGATATGTGAGTTCTAGTGTCTTGTTGTAGAGTTCTGGTGTCTTGTTGTAGAGTTCTTGTGTCTTGTTGTAGAGTTCTTGTGTCTTGTTGTAGAGTTCTTGTGTCTTGTAGAGTTCTTGTGTCTTGTTGTAGAGTTCTTGTGTCTTGTTGTAGAGTTCTTGTGTCTTGTTGTAGAGTTCTTGTGTCTTGTTGTAGAGTTTGTGTGTCTTGTTGTAGAGTTCTTGTGTCTTGTTGTAGAGTTCTAGTGTCTTGTTGTAGAGTTCTGCTGTCTTGTAGAGTTCTAGTGTCCTGTTGTAGAGTTCTAGTGTCTTATTGTAGAATTCTTGTGTCTTGTCATAGAGTTCTTGTGTCTTGTCGTAGAGTTCTAGTGTCTTGTTGTAGAGTTCTAGTGTCTTGTTGTAGAGTTCTAGTGTCTTGTTGTAGAGTTCTAGTGTCTTGTTGTAGAGTTCTAGTGTCTTGTTGTAGAGTTCTAGTGTCTTATTGTAGAGTTCTTGTATCTTGTTGTAGAGTTCTAGTTCTCTGTCTGGCATGGCAAGCGACTTTGTAATGTAACCTTTCATTTTCAGTGAAATTATTTTATTTTTCCTGTATAACACTGTGACTGGCACACATTTTCTCACTGGATTCTTGCTATCTATGATTGACAGCTGTGTTGTCTGTTTCACTCTCTTGAAAATCAAAACTGGAATAACAAAATTCTAGGAACCTTAAGCAGATGAAAATTGTAAATTCTTGCTGTCCATCAAATGTGGACATGTCAGAATGAGATAAAACATTTTATCAACATTTTGCATGAAGTTTATGGCCAGGGTGTGCATTCTTCCTTATTATGTATGTTGAATTTGTCACAGTATGTTTGATTATAAAAAGGCATAACAGATTTGTGTTGACAGTCGGCATAACAGATTTACGTCCTGATTTTGTTATTGTATTAAGCATGTTTTTAGTTCACTCAGTTGTCACATATTTTAAAAACTGTGGAAAAATTAATTAAGTTTATGCAGAACTTTTCTGTAAGCTGTCTATCTCAATTTTTTTTCTGATTTTTTGGTGGGTATTTTGTTTTAGGAATGAACTGGAGAGACAAGTTTTGGAGCTGTTACAATTCAACATCAATGTACCATCCAGCGTCTATGCCAAGTATTATTTTGATCTCCGTGCCCTAGCAGATGCTCATGACATTGTGTACCCACCTGAACCCCTGGACAAGGAGAGGGCTCTCAGATTAGAGGTTAGATATTTTCACAGTTGCTCCATCATTTCACAGTTGCTCCATTTTACAGTTGCTCCATCATTTGACAGTTGCACCTGGTAAAATCTGGGATATTTTCGTTACTTAGTTCTTTCAGATTATGATTTCTGGAAGGGATTAAGCTGTTGAGAGTTTTCAGCCGTGGATGTTCTTATCTGCTGAGACAGTTTGTGTTGGTTTGTTGATGTTCACAGTCGGGATCTATTTGTTTTTATCTATTAACTCATTCTATCCCAAGTGGTGATGCTCCCTACAGCACCACCTCAGATTGAGTGAAAAGAAGACCTGAGAATAATACAGAACTCCGTAGTTAGCTTGCACCAGGGCTCAGTAGCAATTTGTTTTACGTGGTGGGGTTACCTGCCCCATACCCAGACTCACATTAGTTCCCTTTGACAGCATGCTTGATAGAAGCAGTATTTGATTATTTCATTGTCCTAAAATAGAAATGGCAGTATGGAAATTAAGCTGCCTTTTTAAAATGTGTTGCATATACTTGTATGTATTGTACATATGATGAGTCTGTCATTTTCATATACTTATCTGTATTGCACATATAATAAATCTATCATTGCTAATCTTTTACTCCAGCGTCTGCCAGCTGTGATGGTGTGCATGTCCTCTTTGGTTACTCTGAATAAGTAGTTCTTGGTTGGTGATGGTATTCGGCCAAAAGATTCTGTGAATTTTCCTTAGGCAGATTGTGTGGAAAGAGGATAGTTCAACATTTCCTTCTCTCTTACTCCTCAGCGTTCCGCACCATAGAGAAGCACAGAAAGTACACAGCTCTCATATAATCTTAATTTGGTGTTTGTGCTGTACTGAGAAGACTTCCGATGTTGTTGAGACTAGCAAAGGCTGTTCTCACTTTATTCATTCTGTTGTTGATATCCTTGCTTGTTCCGCCATCTGGTGTTACTATGCATCCTAAGTATGTAAATGTGCCTGTTCCAGCTTCTGGTTCCTTATTGTTATGGGCTCAGGATTGCCCACATTGAGTGTCATGACCTTTGTCTTCTTCACATTGATGTTCAGACCCACCTGCTGGCTATACTTATTCAATCTATCGGTTTTTTCTTGGATGTGTTTTCCAGACTTGTGCAAATAGTGGTTCTAATAGTTCAGCTGCTAGTTCAGGGTCTGCCTTGAATAACTCAGCATTTAAATTGTCGTGACCGGGCGCTTTTCCATTCTTTAACCCTTTGATAGCTGTGATGATTTCTTCTCTTCTTGGAATGTCTGTAATTACGTGTAGGTCACTTTCAGCCTCAGGAACATTCAGCTGCGTCTCTGGTGGTTCCTTATTCAGTGTTTCTCTGAAGTGCTCTGCCCATCTTGTTTCCTGCCCCTGTGCTGTGGTGATAAAATTTCCTTGCTTGTCTTTTACTAATGTTATATTGTTTGCACCTCCTTTTCCGCTGATAGTGTTAGTTATTTTATAAACTGTGCTTTGTTCATTTCTCAGTGCCTTGCAAGGTCATCCAGAAATTTCCTTTTGTTGACACGGGTTTGACGTTTTACTTCTTTGTCCATCTATCTGACTGTACTGTTCGCTATATATTTCCTTTAACCTGGGAGACTTTGCTTGTTTTCTTTCTTTTCATTTCTTTTCTCATTGCTATGGTGTGTAACGTTTCTGGTGTTATCCAATCTTGTCTCTATCTTTCCTGGAATCCCAAGCATGATTCGCTGCTTTTCTTGTATATTGTTGAAATGATGTCGAATTTCTGGTCAACATCATCAGTCGCTGTACTTTCCTGGCTTTTGGCAATTTGATATCATCTCTACATCAACCACAAAAGCTTTTCTGGTGTGGAGGTCTTTGAGTTTCATGATGTTATATCTTTTCTGTTTGATTGCAGTTGGTCCAGCAGCTCTGAGTTTCACTTTCAGTCTTGCTACTACTAGGTGATGATCACTTCCCACATCTGCACCTCTTCTTACTTTCATGTCTTGTAATGCATGCCTCCATCTATCATTGATCATAATGTGGTCTATCTGGTTTCTGTCCCGCAGTTTGGTGATTCCCACGTGTTTTTTTTTTAATCGTACGCCCGTTATTACTCGAGGCAAAATCTCCGGTTAATATGTCTAACCTGAGACTGATTTTACGTGAGTATCCCTTTTTTCCCTGTACAATGACAGGTGTCCTCTCACCATTCAGGCAGATACTTGCCGATTTCGGAGGTACCGATTAGAGCTGGGTCGGCTCAGGAGCTGTTCAGGTTATTCCAGTCACTGGTCAAAGATACTTTTCGAATGTCCTCGCCAGGGCTCGATTTATTCTAGTCCAAGTCCCGGTCGACGACATTTCTTCAAATGTGCTTGGCAGGGCTCGAACCTGGATCACCCGATTGCCACCATTACACCAGCACCGCTCCCATTACCACGTTAACTTGTGCACTTCTTTGTGTGGAAAAAGTGTTCCTCCAATGACCAAGTTGTTGATACTGCAGAAGCTTATTTGTTTGTCCACATTCTCGTTTACTGTTCCACTGCCGCATTTCCCCATTACTCTTTCATTATAAGTATTGTGTGTACCAACTTTTGCATTGAGGTCTCCCATTACTATAATAAGATTGCACCTAGGTGCAGTTTCGATTTCCTTTTGTAGCTGTTGATAGAAGTTGTCCTTGATCTCTTCATCGCTGTTAATTGTTGGCGCATAGCATTGTATAATTGTGGGAATCTCCCTCTCAGTCTTGTTCTTATCAGTCTGTTGTTGATGGGTTTCCATTCCAGTAATGACCTTTCTATTCCTTTCTTCAGGATAATGGCTACGCCATTGTGCTGACCATCCTCTTTACCAGAGTAAAGTACTGTTTCTCCTGTAGGTGTTTTTATTCTTCCCGTCCCAGTCCATCTGCTCTCACTTATTCCCAGGTTATGTAATCTATTGTTCCTCATCTCTGCTGTAATCTACCTCAGCTTTCCTGCCTCATTCATGGTTCTGAAGTTCCAGATTCCAATTCTAGTTTCATGTTTTGCAGTCGGGGCATCCATTTTCATGCCAATATCTTCCTTTCGGCTTTCACCACTGACAGTCATACGAGCCTGAGACTCCGGATGTCTGTCTCACGTCAAAGGTTTTTCATTTGTTGCTGTTTCCTTAACTATTCAATTTTTTTACATAGGCAGGGGTGTCAGCCCTGCGCTAAAACCCCCAACCTGGAGGACCTGAGTACCAGCTTTTATCTGACCTCTACCCGCACAGACCTGTCCAGCTTGGTTGAACCTACCAGGAGTAAAACTCCTGCTGGCATAGCTCTGGGGGTTGTCAGGGTACGCAAGCTGCTATACCGCCACAAGGTATAGGTACCATTGATGGCAGAATCATCTCTGACATCTTCCCTTAATGGTATCACAGGCTGTTTTATCCTAAGCAGCTTACTTTTCACTAAGTTCTTCATTTCAGCGAATCTAATTCACTGTTTGTCAATGTTCAAAGAAGTTTGAAATGCCCTTTTTTTTTTTCTGAAGATCAGACCTAGATTCTCAAAAATATCATTTCTCCTATTGAACACAATGAGTGCATCATTTGCTGCTACTTGCAGCCACTTCTTCCAACAAAAACATTCTTTGGACACCTATACCATATTAGATTGTGGAATGATTAATTTGAATTTAGAGTCCCACTATGATCACTTTTGTCCTGAATGTATCAGCTTAGAGTTCCTCAGAAACTTCCTTCGTGGTGGAACAGACAAATTTCGGCAGTTGATTCTTATTTTCTGCAGCTGGATCTTCCTTCACAGGACAACATCCATCACAATCTGCATGTTTTCCTTGTCTGTGTTTCCATACTGCCTATATGTTTTTCTTCATTGCTGAAATATTTCCAACATTTCTACTAATGGCTGCTCTGTAGTGTCCTTGAATACGTTTTATGGCTAGCTTGGTTAATCGGCCTACTCCACCTATACTGGTATAATGTTTGCCATTCTCAGTGAACGTTTTGCATTTGTTTTCTAACACTTTATCCAGAATTGTCTTCCCCATTCACTTTTGAACATGTCCACAACATTCAAGCTTTCTTATAATGTATATGGTGGTATATGGATATAAATAAAGAGAGGGATGTCATGGATGGCACAGGCAGAGACAACGATCAAACAAGTGGTTACAGTTAAAAATACATTCAAAGGGGAAGAGTGGAGTATGTCAGATGAGAACTGGATTAACTACCAGCAAGTCATCAGCCTTGGCAGAGAGTGTAGAACTTGGGGCAATGGAAAAGCAGAACTGGAAATTAATCAACTGATTCTTAAAGCCTGTATCCACTCATTCCTTCTTGATGATTAAGAACATTTTTGTGTTATGTATGAAAATAAAATGATGACCTAGGACTGGAAGTGCTAGCAAGTTCAGATTCAGAAACACTAGTACTACATGTTACTGCTGACAAGCTTTGTGATTCAGTACTTCCCATTTCTGTACTGCCAACTTCATTTATGAAACTTTCTTTTCTTTGGATGATCTTATCTCCTGCTAGAAGTTTTATCCATTATTAAAAATAATTAGCCAGTAATTTTGCATAAAACAATGTTTCCAATTGAAACGTGTGTTTGCTGAAAGCACTCATGTGGCTTTGTAAACAAAAGTCACAGCCAAACCCGATTTTGAGATCTAATTCATGATTGGCTGAAATGGCGCAAGTTCAGAGGCCATATTCAAAACTAACCAGTGAAAATTTATTTTAGAGATTTTATTCTGCTTCATTCGGGGAATTGAATACCAAAAAATGTATGCATTAGAAGCGAAGATTTATACATTTTAACATCTTGCATATGTAATTAGGTAAGCAATACACTAACCTGACCTACTTTTAAAATTGATGTAAAATCATTAACGAAGGTCTTGGTGAAGATAAACATGTAGAGCTGTGGTTAAATGAATATAATTTCCAGTGCAATATATATCTAAAAATTTGACATTTTCAATGAAAATCTTCATTTCAACCTTCCCTTAACTCTTACTATCCGGCAAGCCCCGTGAAGTGGCGCGGGTTTAGTACCAATTTTACGGCTCGCCAGTTCAACTGGCGCGCGACGGTAACGATAGCTAAACTAGCGCGTAAAAACGCGGTTTTAGCTCACGTATAGTAAGAGTTAATAAATGCATTCTTTTCACTTTACCAAATTTAGTGATTATATATTCTTAGCTGTAGATAAGGGGGATTAGGTTCAAATCCCAGCACAAGCAGAAGAAAAAAGCCTGCAGAAGGATGTAAAAGGATCAAAACTCTGGTGTGACAACTTCTGATGATCAGATAACCTCATGTTCTAATGCACTGTAATATAGTTAACATTGTTAAGTAAGTATGACTAAATGTTAAGTATGCCACTTGTTTCATCTTGACCAGGCAATGTCTAGCGTGTGTGAGGACAGAATGAGGTTCTGGCACAGAAAGAATCGCAGACGTATCGCCTCCCTTGATGGTCACTTGTGGTCGCGACATCGGCCCAAAGCAATTTTGTCTTGACCTCTGACCCTGAATTCTAGACTGTGGCGTTTATGAAAACATTTTTTTAAAAAGTTATACAGAATGTCAAATGATCTTTCTTTCTCACTGCTAAGTCACTGTAAATATTTGTTGATCTAATGTACATTTGTTAGTTTTAGCTGGTTGGTGATGTTTGTACCCTGTAAGTCAGTTATGTTTGTAAGTTTTAACTGGTTGGTGATGTTTGTACCCTGTAAGGTCAGTTTGTAAGTTTTAGCTGGTTGGTGGTGTTTGTACCTTGTATGGTCAGTTATGTTTGTTAGTTTTAGCTGGTTGGTGGTGTTTGTACCCTGTATGGTCAGTTATGTTTGTAAGAGTTACTGAAGGGTAGAAGTTATTGTAAAATGTTTAACGGTCATCACTGGTCAGTTATATTTAACTGTTTCAGTGGAACTTTGGTTGGTTTCCGTCTCTTGTATGCCATGTGAGGGTAAACTGAAGGTGTGGTAAAGGTGTTATGCTAATCCTGAACTCTCTATCCTATCTAAGCAGTTGGCAGTGGCCTAATGGGTAATCCTAGGTTCAGTAAACAACTGACAGCAGCTTCTTGATGTATGATGCATAAGCTTTGTCACCTTGTTTTTATTTCGCTATGTTAAACTTCTTTTTGACTCCGGTATTAAAAATAATACACATTTCTTGTAGATACAGTAAAAGTAATACAACCCTTCTTGTAGATACAGCAGGAAAGTATCTATATCAGTCTTTGTCAAGCTTGCAGCTTCGAGTTGTCAAAATGATGTTTTTCTCAGTTCAATTTATGTTTATTGATTAACATAATGAACTGGCATGAAAAGAAATAAAAAACATAACGTGGATATACACATTTGTAAAAATGAATTATATTTGTATAAGGATGTCTGCTAGCCTAACTTGAGCTGTCTGATGTTGATGTGCTAGGATCATTATCATTATAGTATTATGTCGGATGCCATTTGATATGTTAACTTGTGAAAATATAAAAAAAATAATTTTTTTCTTCCATATTAACTTTATTGCCAAAACTACCATATTATGTTGCTATTTTAATGGAATGCAGTTTGTTTCCGCCTGTTGTGTAACCCCAGACTTAACAAGTGCCATAATAGGATAAAAAAAAGATTTGGAGGACATAAAGAGTTAAACTGAGGAGAAAACAGAATTTATTGATATGTCAGTTTTGTACAAATGCAAGAAGAGATTGTGTTTCTGTCTGCTAAACTGGCGCATCTGTAGAGTTCGGCTGTACTCAGTATGTATGACCTATAGCCAGTTTTTTTAGCTAGAAATTAATGATGGTACACAGACACACAACAACTCATGCTGGCTGGAAATAATAGGACTGATTGTAGTACAGTTTTAGTGACTTGACTTGACTTGGATCCACTGTCACATACAGTTTTAGTGACTTGACTTGGATCCACTGTCACATACAGTTTTAGTGACTTGACTTGGATCCACTGTCACATACAGTTTTAGTGACTTGACTTGGATCCACTGTCACATACAGTTTTAGTGACTTGACTTGACTTGGATCCACTGTCACATACAGTTTTAGTGACTTGACTTGACTTGGATCCACTGTCACATACAGTTTTAGTGACTTGACTTGGATCCACTGTCACATACAGTTTTAGTGACTTGACTTGGATCCACTGTCACATACAGTTTTAGTGACTTGGCTTGGATCCACTGTCATATACAGTTTTAGTGTCTTGACTTGACTTGGATCCACTGTCACATACAGTTTTAGTGACTTGACTTGACTTGAATCCACTGTCACATACAGTTTTAGTGTCTTGACTTGACTTGGATCCACTGTCACATACAGTTTTAGTGACTTGACTTGGATCCACTGTCACATACAGTTTTAGTGACTTGACTTGACTTGGATCCACTGTCACATACAGTTTTAGTGACTTGACTTGGATCCACTGTCACATACAGTTTTAGTGACTTGACTTGGATCCACTGTCACATACAGTTTTAGTGACTTGACTTGACTTGGATCCACTGTCACATACAGTTTTAGTGACTTGACTTGACTTGGATCCACTGTCACATACAGTTTTAGTGACTTGACTTGACTCCACTGTCACATACAGTTTTAGTGACTTGACTTGACTCCACTGTCACATACAGTTTTAGTGACTTGACTTGACTTGGATCCACTGTCACATACAGTTTTCTTGACTTGACTTGGATCCACTGTCACATACAGTTTTAGTGACTTGACTTGGATCCACTGTCACATACAGTTTTAGTGACTTGACTTGGATCCACTGTCACATACAGTTTTAGTGACTTGACTTGACTTGGATCCACTGTCACATACAGTTTTAGTGACTTGACTTGACTTGGATCCACTGTCACATACAGTTTTAGTGACTTGACTTGACTTGGATCCACTGTCACATACAGTTTTAGTGACTTGACTTGACTTGGATCCACTGTCACATACAGTTTTAGTGACTTGACTTGACTTGGATCCACTGTCACATACAGTTTTTAGTGTCTTGACTTGACTTGGATCCACTGTCACATACAGTTTTAGTGACTTGACTTGACTTGGATCCACTGTCACATACAGTTTTAGTGACTTGACTTGACTTGGATCCACTGTCACATACAGTTTTAGTGACTTGACTTGACTTGGATCCACTGTCACATACAGTTTTAGTGACTTGACTTGGATCCACTGTCACATACAGTTTTAGTGACTTGACTTGGATCCACTGTCACATACAGTTTTAGTGACTTGACTTGGATCCACTGTCACATACAGTTTTAGTGACTTGACTTGGATCCACTGTCACATACAGTTTTAGTGACTTGACTTGGATCCACTGTCACATACAGTTTTAGTGACTTCACTTGGATCCACTGTCACATACAGTTTTAGGGACTTGACTTGGATCCACTGTCACATACAGTTTTAGTGACTTGACTTGACTTGGATCCACTGTCACATACAGTTTTAGTGACTTGACTTGACTTGGATCCACTGTCACATACAGTTTTAGTGACTTGACTTGGATCCACTGTCACATACAGTTTTAGTGACTTGACTTGGATCCACTGTCACATACAGTTTTAGTGACTTGACTTGGATCCACTGTCACATACAGTTTTAGTGACTTGACTTGACTTGGATCCACTGTCACATACAGTTTTAGTGACTTGACTTGGATCCACTGTCACATACAGTTTTAGTGACTTGACTTGGATCCACTGTCACATACAGTTTTAGTGACTTGACTTGGATCCACTGTCACATACAGTTTTAGTGACTTGACTTGACTTGGATCCACTGTCACATACAGTTTTAGTGACTTGACTTGGATCCACTGTCACATACAGTTTTAGTGACTTGACTTGACTTGGATCCACTGTCACATATAGTTTTAGTGTCTTGACTTGACTTGGATCCACTGTCACATACAGTTTTAGTGACTTGACTTGGATCCACTGTCACATACAGTTTTAGTGACTTGACTTGGATCCACTGTCACATACAGTTTTAGTGACTTGACTTGGATCCACTGTCATATACAGTTTTAGTGACTTGACTTGGATCCACTGTCACATACAGTTTTAGTGACTTGACTTGGATCCACTGTCACATACAGTTTTAGTGTCTTGACTTGACTTGGATCCACTGTCACATACAGTTTTAGTGACTTGACTTGACTTGGATCCACTGTCACATACAGTTTTAGTGTCTTGACTTGACTTGGATCCACTGTCACATACAGTTTTAGTGTCTTGACTTGACTTGGATCCACTGTCACATACAGTTTTAGTGTCTTGACTTGACTTGGATCCACTGTCACATACAGTTTTAGTGTCTTGACTTGACTTGGATCCACTGTCACATACAGTTTTAGTGACTTGACTTGGATCCACTGTCACATACAGTTTTAGTAGTAGCCTTCAAAATTAAAAGGTAGACAATGTGGTTAACAGCCTTTTCTGACCCTGGAGTAGATACAGAGTTACCTGCAGAAACTTTCTCATTAAGGTCTGCTGTAGGTGTTGTAACTAAGACCCAGGGTGACAAATATTGAAGCACAAATTCTGTTAAAATAATCATATGTTGATATGTAAACATGATTTCCTGCTGTGTACTGTAATAGTGTATGTATGTCAGCCATGTACAGTCACTGGTTTTCTGTCATCTTGTACTAAATGCCAAACTCCTTTTGTCTGTGTCATGTACAAGTTTAACCCTTGACTTTCCAGTGCCATAGTCTCAGTATGTCCAGCTTGGATCTGTTAGTGTACTGTCAAATATTGATAGTTGGATCTGATAGTGTACTGTCAAATATTTATAGTTGGATCTGATAGTCTACTGTCAAATATTGATAGTTGGATCTGAAAGTGTACTGTCAAATATTGATAGTTGGATCTGATAGTGTACTGTCTAATAGTGTACTATAGCACATTTCACTAGCTTTGCCCTCAAACAAGTGTAATTATCTGATTAACCGTCCAACGTATTAACCCTTTCAGCACCATTATGACGTACGCCGTACGGCATAAATCTTGACAATTTTTGTCGCTGTGTGCACGGAAGTAGCGCGATACCTCGTTCCCATACACCTATAAGACGTACGGCGTACGTCCTATTTTAAAAGCACCAGAACTCTTCTGTTTACAACCGTATCGGCAATTGCTGGGCATAATCGGATTCAGCATTGAAAAATCTGGCCACTAAGCTTGAAACTTCTTCTTCTTTGATCCTTAGCCGCCGACCTTACCTTGCAAGCTTGAAACGAACAAAATATTTTACTGCTAGCGAATACGGTAGAACTGATAATAGTGATTTTTACAAAAGCGAAAGTTCAAACATGGACGTTGCCGTACCGCCGAACCATAAACATCTTGTGGAAAAAGAGCACAAAAATTCTTGTTTGAGTTGAATTTATTCAACTTGAATGATTCTGACAGCTCTTTTTACTGAGATTCTGGTAATCTTTACCTTTATTGCCGTCGAGTATGTTTAATATGTGTATTTTTGTACCATTTAGAGTTAAGGTTGAGGTTAGGTTTAGGGTTACCCTAATTCTAATGCTGACTCAATACACATATTATACATACTCGACGGCACTAAAGGTAAAGATTACCCAGATGCAGGGTCAGAGTTTGTGTAGTCTGGTTCAGAATATACTTTTAATGGGTTTCCTTTTACGATAAACTGTTTACAGTCAAATTAAAAATATGACCTCTAAAATTACAATTATCCTGTCGTTCAGGGGAACGAACTAAGCTGAAAATGGTGTCGTCATGGGGAATAAAAAACCTGTCGTGGCGAAAGGGTTAATGCCATTTTTTGCATACGATGTTATATTGGGTTAGACCCAACAAATATATACTTTATATCTGTGCATCTTGTCTAGTTCCCATAAACGAATGAAATCCTTTGATCTTTGTCAGCATACTAATTATTGTGTATCGAGAAAAGAAATTTTACCACTTCAGTCACAGATTCTGTGAATTGATTAGGCATAGGCGTGTCTACTATTACAATAATGTGGCCATCACGTTTGCATATGAATACCTGTTGAAGATGATTTCTTAAATGATCTGCATGCAAGATACTCATGACATTGTTTGTCATTGACATTTAGTGCGCTACCAAACTGGACCTTCATTGATCTAATTATTTCAATAGGTATCACCACTTTGCGGTTCATAAATATCATAATGGAACATTGCTCCTCTACTGTGCTTGTAAATAATGGTAAGGTCATCTTTAAAGAAATTAAACTTCATCCGAATCATAATCAGATGTCTCTGAGAAATTAATAATCAATCTCGGCTGAATGAAGGACAAACCATCATTCGTCCAATATTCCTCTTCCTCTTGTAACACATGGTTCTCACATTTCTTCCAATAATCTCTGGCTATATTGGAGACATGGTACGCAACCAGACGATACGTCAAGGCCTTAAATCCTACCCCCTGCAGACCCAAGTAGAACTGTCCCAATTAAGATGGTTTGGCCATGTCTGCAGAATGGGAGAAGATTGGATACCACGACAAGCATGGGAAACAAAGAGCCAAGGATCCAGACCCCGAGGATGACCCGAGTCCGCTGGGAGGACAACATTAGACAATCTTTGAAGGACCGAGGACTGGAATGGAACCAGGCCAGGAGGAAGACAGCCGATAGGATAGTCTGGCGTTCTCTCTTCCAAACCTCTACACCTCACGGTAGAAGGGGAACGACTAAGTAAGTAAGTAAGTATATTGGAGATGGCGGCTTTTGTAAGTATTTCAACATCTTTTAATTTGAACGTTCTATTTTCTGTTACTACCTGTTCCTTAATTTTAGCCCAGACTAATTCTATTGGGTTTAAGTGAGAATGGTAAGGAGGTAATCTTAAACATCTGTGACCATGTTCGTGGATTGTCTTGTCTATGTGAAATATCTTTGTATGCTGTGTCTTTTTTACAATTCCAAGTAATTCAGGCTTCAGGGACATTTCGTTGAATGGAATGTTGTTTTTGGTCAGCCAAATCTTTATTACATCTTTAGTACTTGATGAATTAGGAACTTTATCTTCTGGTGCCACAACGTTGTGATATGAAGCATTGTCCATTATCAAACACAACGATCTATCCAATGAAGGAAGTACATGATCCACAATCCAATCTTGAAATATCTTGCCATTCATCTCTGTATGATAATCCCTATTATCTGTGGATTTTGAAACAAATATGAGTTCAGTATTATTTAGAAGCCCATGATGGCTGCTTCCTGCATGTGCAATTATTAGGTGCTGTCCTTTGCTGCTAGGTACTAGTCTCTTAGTTGTCCCATCAGATGATTGCCATTTTCGTTCATTACTGTGGTGCGCATTGATCCAAGTTTCATCTAAATACACAAAATCATAACAATCTCTTCTCATTTCTCTGACCTCGCGTAAATATTTGCTTCTCATTGCAACAATATGAGGCGTCTCACAAATAAGGTTTCTACCACCAACATATTTTCTAAAAGTGAATCCCAAACTCCTAATAGTCCTCCATAGCGTAGATTTCGAAATATCAATGTCATTATTCTTTCTTAACCAAATTTTCAATTTCCTTAAAGTCACTGCCTCATTATTGTGAAACATATTGCAAATTTCTCTGCGGATCAATTCTCTGTCAAAATTATCCACCACTCTTGGCCTAATTTTCGTGTGTAAAACAATGGCATTAGAAATTTCAGATGTCGCTATCCAGCGGTGCAATGATCGTTTGCTTATCCCCAAGGCATGAATAGTCCTCTTTTGTGGGCTTGAAATAGAATGATATAGTTTTCCTTGAGTAGCTTCATTGCAGAAATACTTAAAAATCCTATTTGTGATTTGCTGTAATGTCATAAAATGTACTCGCAGACTCATTTTTCCTACTTAACCGCACAATACTTTTTGTAGACACACCTATGATTGACAATGTGTGCGTAACACCAGATATAAACTGTTTTATGTTCAAGAAGTGCAATTTCACGCTAAAATCATGCCAATTGTTTGATAAACCAATCATGTGCAAATGAGGTCGTATAATTTACTGTAGACATTTCAATATGTGTGTGTGTAATGTGTGTTGGCAAGTAGAATTTTGATATTATATCGCAAAGAAACGAAACTTGAAACCAATGGCCGCATTTTAATGAAAAATTTTATTCATAGGGTCTATACCATTTCAAATTCACACACAAAATTTCACTTATATGCGTTATATATTCGCTGAGATATAGCATTTTGAAGTTGGGCAAAGCTAGTGAAATGTGCTATAATTTTTTTCTTTGTCTGCTCACAGACTTCCCATGGAACTACATGTGTGTGTGTGTGTGTGGGGGGGGGGGGGGGGGGATGATGTGATAGAGGATAGTTCCACTTGGAGCATGGGAATATTATCTTTAGGTGCAGGAAGGTTTTGTTATAGCTCCAAAAGGAAGTTGTGAATTCATCACTGAGCTGACTAAGATTGTTTCAGTATTTCATCCTGGATGATGGGAATTGTATATCATGGCATGGTCAGATCATTGGAGACATGTTAGTAATTGTATGGACAGCTGAGATGATTGATGAAGAATGTTTGAGAAGTGAAAGAAATAAAATGACATTGTGACCTCCATGGGAAAAATAGAGGTAGAATAAGACAGAGAGAAAAGATCACAAGATGATGATAGGAGCAATACAGCAGGAGGCAATCTGATCATCAGAAGTATTCCTCCCGTCAATCAAGTGTTTCGGCCTCTTAATCTCCTTTAAACTCTAAGGGGGGCAGGCCCACTTAGGTCATGACTCCCAAGTGTCAGCCTCCTGTTGTCTAGTGCAGATAATTGAACCCACTCCACCTTGGTTGCAGCTCTCAAATTCACTCCTATTTCCTGCCAACTGGAGGCAATTGTGAAAGTAACCCTATGTTGAAAAGAAATTACTGTCTCGAGTTCCATAGCCCGTTGCGGCTGTTCCACAGCCAGCACGATGCCTTTTCTGCAGTTTCGCTGAGCCTCTTAAGTGCCCTTGTTCTTGACTGTCACCTCAACCCCAACAGTTTCAGTAGATCATACACTGAGGCAGCCGCGAGACCTCTTGCACTAACCTCAACAGCCATAACCCTTGCAGTGAACCCATTGCGTCTCAAGTCCGCAGCCAGATCATTATACTTGGTTACTTTGAACGAGTGTGGCTCATCCAATCTGGATTCAAATGGCATGGTCAGCTCAATCATTATAATCTGGTGCGATGATGAGGAATGCAACACTATATCTGGCCGCCTTCGAGATCTGATACTCTCTGGATATGCCCCTAGCCCAGGTAGGTCTACTGCCATCTCCCAGTCATTTGCACAGTCAAGAAGAGATGGTAAACTGCTACTTGGTTTGGGACGGTCTGACTTTGCTGTTCGCCTTCACCCATGCCATATCTACTGTAGCAGCCAGCTCATTTAGTACTTTGTTGTGGCGCCATGTGTATCGCCCTTGCCCTAATGACACCTTGCAAGCTGAGAGCACATGTTCAAGTGTCTACCTGTCATGGCACAGGGGGTACTGAGCATCATCAGACTTTCCCCATCTCACAAGGTTTGTGGCTGATGGCAGGAGGTCATACATTGATCTGATAATGAAGCTGAGTCTAAGAGGTGCCATATATCATTCCATGTCAAGGACATTTGCAGGGCTCCTTCCTATTAATGTTAATATGAGTGTGTTATTTTATTTTACTTTACAACGTTGAATTCCTTGAAATTGATATGTAAAATGCATGTGAGAATAAATGAATTCAGTATGAATGGTGAGAGAAAGGAAGGGCAGAATGTCAGACGGTCCTGCATGCCCAATTCTAAATCCTTTGAAAATAAAGTTCGTTCGTTCGTAGTCCCTTGGCCGTGTTGGGCCTGTTGCACCGCTTTTAGCATCCTCTTATTCTCAGCTCCTCGTATCTCCTGAATTACCATGTCTCTGCGTTCCCTGCTTGATGCTTTGGACCACCAGCGGGTGTCACCATGGCCAAATCCCCGTCTATTTGTCTGTGTTTATCCGATTACCTCCCTCAGCTTGAGCAACTCTTGAGCAGCACCAGCAGCTTCATCCTCTTTCCACTTAGTTTTCAGTGTTGGCTGAGTCATCTGCTGACTCGCACAGCATCATTGCGAGGAAGCTTTGTCTTCTTGCAGTACAGTTCTACATTTGACAGACCTGGTAGTACTGCTAGCCATTTCCTCATGAACTTGTTGACCTTTTGCTCTATAGCTTCCACTGTACTGATGCTTATTTCATATATAAGCAGTGGCCATAGCAATTTAGGTATCAACATGAACTGGAGGCACCACAGTTTGAACTTTCCTAGGAGTCTGCTTTGGTCTATGATCTGTAGTCCTCTGTCTGCCATTTCTATTGTCTGTTGCACTGCCTTCGAGTCTTTTAATGAGGCATCGAGTCTTTTAATGAGGCATCGTACACCCTGCCAAGACTTTTAACAGGTTCCTCAATGACAGTAGGGATTCTTTGATTTGAAACCATGAATATGACTTCTGCTATCTTCCCTTTCCTGACTGATAGGCTTCTAGACTTCGTAGGTTTGAAGCTCATTCTGCACCAGCTGACTAGTTCATCCAGGCGTGCTGCTAACATTGTCCGGGCCTGGTGTTCATCTGATGTCAGAATTGTTGTGTCATCCATGAATGCTTTAAGCGGTGGCATGTGACACCTTCCATTGAGCTTTGGATCTGTTGCAAATCCTTCATCCGCTTTGAGGATTACCTGCATAGCCAACACGAATAGTATCGGAGAGATTGTACATCCCATCGCAATTCCAACGTAGGTCAATCCACTTCGTTGTGTTGAAAATCTGACAGAGAACCCTGAGAAATACAGCTTCAGCATTGCTGCAATTTCTTGTGGAACATGGTACATTTCCAGGGCCTGCCACAACATCTGGTGTGGAAATGATCCATACACATTTGCTAGATCTAACCAGATTACATGGAGATTTGTTCTTTCAGACTTAGTCTTTTGAATTGCTTCTCAGATCATTGTGGCATGCTCTAGAGACCCTGGGATGCCTCCATTCTGGATGGTAGTGTCAGTGTATCCATTCTCCAGAAAATATGTGGTGAGCATTTTAGCCATCACTGAGAAGAATATATTCCCTTCCACATTAAGTAGTGAAATTGGCCTGAACTGAATGATGTCTGTGAAATTTTGTTCCTTCGGGATGTAGACTTCATTTGCCTTTATCCATTCTTTGCTTACAAGCTGGTTTTTCCAAGCATATTTCAACAAACGGAGCAGCCGTCTCAGAACTTCAGGACATCTCTTATACATAACATATGGGACACCATTAGGACCTGGAGCTGACTTGCACCGTGCTTTCTACTTCTTGCATTGTTGTGGGCTTGGTGTTAAATTCAGTTCCTGGCTTACTAGGCCATATAAGGTCTTCCATGCTGCCGAGTGGCTCATCATTGTGATCATCTGAATAGGTCATTCTAAGATGTTTAGTGTTCCTGACCATGGCTGTTCCAACAGTTCTTTGGCAAACTTGAATATCTCCTTATCCCTCCGTGCTTTCCTTCTCTCTCTTCCTGCACAACCTTTCTGCTCTACAAAGAGCATTATGTTGGCCTTTCAGGTGCTCCCAAACCTGTCGTAATCCTTCCTTCTCTGCGGCCACAGCATGCTTGAACTGTTTTCGGGCATGCTTCTTTTGTTTCCTGATCTCTTCTATTCTGATTTATCTTCTACTTTTTTGTGGTGGGTTACTTTCCCTTGTCTCCCTGATTCCAAACACTTTGCGACAGTGAAGATATATTTTGTCGCCAAAGATTTCCAGCTTTGTCTGCAAGGTTATCTGTTTGACATGATGATGTTGGAAGAGGTCTGCAGCAGATCTGATGAAGGTCATAACAAATGATGACTTGTGGAGGATCACCTAAGCTTTGGTACTTGACACCTGACTTGATTGTAGGATCTCTTGTACAGTTCCATATTGAAGGTGAGAATGTTATCTTGAAGCACTGCAAGATCTGTTATAGTTTCATAAACAAGAATGTTATCTTCAAGTACTATAAGATAGTTTCATACAGAGGAATGTTATGTTCAAGCCCTATAAGATCTAGTTCCATCTAGAAGATGGGAATGTTATGTCTCTTCAGTACTTACACCTGCAAGATGTTTTCTTTCATCTCAAGGCACTGTAGGAACATTTTTAGTGTTTCTGCCTGGAAAATGGGACAGTTCTGTCCAGGCACAGTAAAACCCCTTTCAAGTTCGATCAAGAAGTCTAGAATTTGTTTGAAAAACTCCCAAGTATGGTTGCTGTAGTTAGTTACCTAGTGAATCTAATTGACATACAAAAGTTGGCTGTATGTTTGAGCTGATGTAATATATTTTCTGGTTAGAAATGCTGTAAACATTTCCTGTTTATTGACACTTGCTCCACAGTTGCATTGATGTTATAGAGTTCTTCTTGATGATGATCTATTTAAACTTGCTTGTAAATATTTGGTGTGTATGTGTGTGTGTATGATGTAAATATTTGGTGTGTATGTGTGTGTGTATGACGTAAATAACCAAAAATAATGTTAAAAAGTCAGGTTGAGGTGAGTTTTAAGAGGTCAAGATAACGGTATTATTAAAAGCCGAGGTAGGTTTTAAAAGGTCAAGTTGTTCTTAAAAAAGCCAAGTTGAGGTACGGTTAAATAGATCAAGTTCTTAAAAAAAGCCAAGTTGAGATAGGTTTTAATAGGTCATGATATTAATGATAATGTTAATACTTGCATTGATGTCAAGTTGACATAGCTTATTATAGGTAATGTAATTTCTTGTATTTATGTCACTTTAAAACTGACATACAATTTTGTATTTTACGTCTGAATGGCATATTTATGATAAGTTGTATCTTATGTCTGAATGGGATATTTGTGATAAATAACAACACTAAAAATAAAGCTTTGCTGAAAACAATTATGCACAACAGCAGAAGTAAAAACATGATCTTGTAAAGACAAGAGATGACCAAGCCAGCAGATGTGACTCAGGTACATTCATAATGACTGTATAAGCAGGCTTGAGAGAGGGTTGTAGAAAACTTGTTGCTAGTCAGTGTGATAACAACTTCCTGTACCAGAACAGGAAATAGGCATATTGGAGGAAATAGTTTTATCTTATCTAGTGTACTGGTAGTTAGTACTAGTATTAGTACACCACGAAGTCAAAAAAACGTGTGTAGCTAAAATAGGGTGGTAGCCCTAGCAAGCGCCCCCCCCCCCCCCCCCACCCCAATAAATGGCTCAATGTTTCCAATAAAAGCTGTTAGATATTATTATTTGACTAAACAGATTGTAAAATTTAATGACTTTTTTGTGTGAGGCCATTGTTTACAATATTAGAGTTTTATTTGGTCATTTTATAGTATTGAAAGAAGAGTAACACAGAAAAGTGTTAATAGTACAGTAATAGTACAGTGAATTCATGCTAACTGAAGCTGTCAGAGTCGCAGTATTGAATTACTTAGTTGGAAAAAAAAAAACCATTTTATAACTTACCTACTCGAAAAGGAACCGGAGGGCAAAATATAAATAGAAAACACAAAACTCAGATCTACTAATTAAATTTGGTAAAACAGAGATACATTGAAATGCCCATATAGGACTTCCTGTAACATTCAGAGAGTATTGAATCGTTCTTCTACCACCCGCGCAAAAATGTAAGGGTAATATGACAACATGTGCCGGAAAAGCTTTTGAAACTGAGTATATAAAAGCCACTTTTACCACGTACTCAATGTTTTCATTTTAATTATTAATTCTGTGTATTCTATTTATTATATGTCTTTATTGTACATTTTATTTTCTTAAATAGAGTTCTAATAATTAATATTTTATGTATTTGTAAAAAGTTCCTGTAATTGAATAATTTACAATGAAAGCTTTTTAAAATATTACCTCCTTGGCCAGCCAACCACACAGAGCTGAATACGTGTAAGTTAAGTCTGCATAAGATTTAAGATACAATCAATCTGTATTTATATATGTGTCAGTCGTATTCTTATTTGTTTCATGGACAGTAAAATAGCCAAACTGTGGACAACCTGGCATCTCAGTGTAGGTTGACTTACTCAGTGCAGTATCAATTTTCTAACACAACTGACTTAACACCTGCCTAGTATGTGGGTTTTTTTTTTGTTTTGTCCTGCACAAAGTTATACCGAACTTGGAAGCACTTTGTATTTTTATGAGGCTTGAGTGTACAAATACTAACCAAATTTTGTGAACTTAAACAAGAGTTACAGTGAGATGGGATGAAACAGAGAACACTTGTGTGTTGTAGTAGAATGTGAGCTGATATCAGTCGTGGTGTCCAAGTTCTGACATGACTGAGTACACACTCAACAACAACAAGAGGTGTGCATGCTAGAAACACATTCTTAATTCAGCTAGATGACATTCTTGTATTTTAACATGTCATCTATTACCCCACAGCTCCCTGGGGAACACAGGCTTTCAAGACATTTATGTCAAGCCTTTCTATTCTATGTCACCACAGCTGTTGGTTCCTGTGTGTCTCACCAAAACTGTTGACTCCTGTCATGTCTCACCACAACTGTTGACTCTTGTCATGTCTCACCACAACTGTTGACTCTTGTCATGTCTTACTACAGCTGTTGACTCTTGTCATGTCTCACCACAACTGTTGACTCCTGTCATGTCTTACTACAGCTGTTGGCTCCTGGCATTTTCTGTCAGTACAGTTTTTGACTTGAACTTGTGTCATGTCTTACTACAGCTGTTGGCTCCTGTCAGTACAGTTTTTGACTTTAACTTGTGTCATGTCTTACTACAGCTGTTGGCTCCTGTCAGTACAGTTTTTGACTTGAACTTGTGTCATGTCTTACTACAGCTGTTGGCTCCTGTCAGTACAGTTTTTGACTTGAACTTGTGTCATGTCTTACTACAGCTGTTGGCTCCTGTCAGTACAGTTTTTGACTTGAACTTGTGTCATGTCTTACTACAGCTGTTGGCTCCTGTCAGTACAGTTTTTGACTTGAACTTGTGTCATGTCTTACTACAGCTGTTGGCTCCTGTCAGTACAGTTTTTGACTTGAACTTGTGTCATGTCTTACTACAGCTGTTGGCTCCTGTCAGTACAGTTTTTGACTTGAACTTGTGTCATGTCTTACTACAGCTGTTGGCTCCTGTCAGTACAGTTTTTGACTTGAACTTGTGTCATGTCTTACTACAGCTGTTGGCTCCTGTCAGTACAGTTTTTGACTTGGACTTGTGTCATGTCTTACTACAGCTGTTGGCTCCTGTCAGTACAGTTTTTGACTTGAACTTGTGTCATGTCTTACTACAGCTGTTGGCTCCTGTCAATACAGTTTTTGACTTGAACTTGTGTCATGTCTTACTACAGCTGTTGGCTCCTGTCAGTACAGTTTTTTACTTGAACTTGTGTCATGTCTTACTACAGCAGTTGGCTCCTGTCAGTACAGTTTTTGACTTGAACTTGTGTCATGTCTTACTACAGCTGTTGGCTCCTGTCAGTACAGTTTTTGACTTGAACTTGTGTCATGTCTACAGACAGGATCTTCTGTCTTGTTCATTCACTTCTCTTCCCATCAGTTGTACTGTTTGACCTTCATATATTTGTTCAGGGACCCATTAATTTTCAGACCCACCGTAGATTGAGACTTTAGCCTGGCTCAGTTTAGGGCATGGATATCACCATAAAATTAGGGATATAGATGGCAAGAGATACATTCATCCCATATTGTAGTCCTGTGTAGAATTCAGAACTGTCAGCTGGGACGTCAAGTCAGTTCTATTGTATATCATATTGTAATAGTGAGAACAACAACAGTTGTGGCTAGGAAGTTTATAACTGGATATAGGAGAACTAGAATGGTATGATATGATTGCCTGTTGTTAAGTACCAGTGTATGGATATAGGAGAACTAGAATGGTATGATATGATTGCCAGTTGTCAAGTATCAGTGTAACCAGGTCAGAAACAACTATAGAACCCACATGGTAGGTCTTGATCTGGAGCTTCCATGTTTGAGGAAGCAGAAATTGAGGTAGACCTGAAGACACATGTAGAAGTTAACTGGAGTACTCTGTCTGGCACAGAAAAAGCTTGGAAAAATTTGGTTGATAACCTATGCTCCACCAGGAAATGATAGGGAGAAGAAAATATTAAAAGTTTGACAAACCTTATGTCTATTGGGAGAATCTGTAAGGAGAAGGAAGGTTCAGACATCAAGGACATGTCAAACTCATGTGCAACATTAGACAGATTACATTAATAGTTTGATATGACACAGTCACTTCCAGTCTACAGGTTCACAAACTCATGTGCAACATTAGACAGATTACATTAATAGTTTGATATGACACAGTCACTTCCAGTCTACAGGTTCACACAGGAATCGACATTAGTTATCGTATTGATGGAAAATTGTTTAACCTTAGGAGGCTTCAAGCAAAAACCAAGGTCAAATCACACACCATCAGAGATCTTCTGTTTGCTGATGATTGTGCCCTCAATGCTGGCTCAGAGGCTGATCTGCAGCATAGTGTGGATAGATTCTCCGAAGCCTGCGCCAACTTTGGGCTTACCATCAACACGAAGAAAACAGAAATCATGTACCAACCAGCTCCTGGCACAGTTTATACTGAGCCAGTCATCAAGGTTAATGGTGAGAAACTGAATGTTGTGAACAGATTCACATACCTTGGTAGCACACTATCCCAGAACATTGTTATTGATGATGAGGTGAACACCAGGATCTCCAAAGCCAGCAGCACATTTGGCAGACTATACACCAACGTTTGGCATCGAAGTGGCATTAGTCTACAGACAAAGCTGAAGGTATACAGAGCTGCGGTGCTTCCAGTGCTGCTATATGCATGTGAAACATGGACTGTATACAGGCGCCACGTAAAGAAGCTAAACCACTTCCATACAGTCTGTCTCAGGAAGATAATGAACATCAAATGGCAAGACAAGATCCCGGATACCGCCGTTCTTGACAGAGCTGGTATCCCTAGTATTGATACTATTCTGATGCAGTCACAGATTCGCTGGGCAGGTCATGTAGTCCGCATGCCAGACCATCGACTGCCAAAGATACTCTTTTATGGTGAGATGCAGAAGGGTAAACGCTCCCATGGTGGCCAAAAGAAGCGCTTCAAAGACACGTTAAAGACGTCATTGAAAACCTTTGACATAAACCCAGACACATGGGAAGCTGCTGCGCAAGACCGAACTGCTTGGCGCACATCTCTTCATAAAGGTGCAGCAGCATGCGAATCATCCAGAAGAGCAGCAGCGGAACAGCGGAGACAAGCTAGAAAGGACCGTGAAATAAAACCTTCACATGAAGCAAACATTCCCTGCCCACACTGTCCAAGATCTTTCCAGGCCCGCATCAGGCTCTTCAGTCACCTTCGTACCCATAGACTAACCTAACATATTCTTAAATAATTGGATGAACAGAGTGGTCTTCATCACCCGTGATGGACGAACAACAAAACAGGTTCACAAACTCATGTGCAACATTAGACAGGTTACATTAATAGTTTGATATGACACAGTCACTTCCAGTCTACAGGTTCACAAACTCATGTGCAACATTAGACAGATTACATTAATAGTTTGATATGACACAGTCACTTCCAGTCTACAGGTTCACAAACTCATGTGCAACATTAGACAGATTATATTAATAGTTTGATATGACACAGTCACTTCCAGTCTACAGGTTCACAAACAGATGTTCATTGAGATGGTTCCACATTTGTTCACACAAGTCAGGACATCATTTCCTCCATTTCAAACCTTCAAAGCTCTGTCCTGTCAACTTGAATATTTCTTACATCCTACAGCTGGCCACATCTGACAGCTCAGTGCTAGTCTTATAAGACTTTTTCAAAATCTCATCAGCATCTTCCATTAATTATGGTATTTACTATACTGCAGTATATGTTGTTGTTCTGCTTGCATACGAGATGGGTCAGTTGTAAATATGACTTGCAACGAAAGGAGTAATAGGTCAAATATCATAAACCACTTATTTTTTAGATCAAGTTTCCCATATAGTGGACAGTTTCAGTACCACAAGACAACTTACTTACTTACTTAGTCGTTCCCCTTCTACCGTGAGGTGTAGAGGTACCACAAGACAAGCAGTCTATAATTCAGAAGTTGTCAAGATTACAAACTTCAAAAACTATTCAGTACCATAATTCCCGCCGTAAGTACTTCGGTCGGTCGGTCACATTTTGCACACTTTTTCTGTTTTTGAGAGAGTACATTAACTTTAACCACAGCTAAGGGGGTGCAACTGTGGTTGAAAGTTAGACAATAATTGTATTGTTTCCCCTTATATGTACTCTCCCGAAAATAGAAAAAGTGCGCAAATGAAGGTGTGCATGAACAGTTTGATTATGGAAAGAAGCCAACAACACGATTGATAAACAGTACATGAACTGGAGTTTCGTCAAACTTCAAACGTTGTTCTCAGAGGCAGTAAGTCGACCATGGCAAGATTTTAAAAGATGCGCGAACAATTACGAGACATTGTCCATTAGATCATTATCACTGCTCCACATGTCATTTAGGTAAGGTTACTCCATGTCTTCATATTTAATACATCCATATAATTTTCACTACAAATATCTAATGACGGTCGCCTGCAATGAAATGACCACAGTAGTGATAGTACCGTCTGTAATACATGTAACAGAAACAACACACTATAATTAATAACCTGTCAATGTTGACGGGTTATTGCTAGTTATTCCTTAATTTGTCAAATTCATTGGATAAGTGGAGGAACAATTGATTATGGTAAGGATGAAACTTGATGATAAAGTAAAACACTTGTAACACATATTAATGTTGTATTGTTCCTTTGTAAAACCTAATGTTGCTATAGTACACATACCAGTGGTTAGGTCATGACCTTTTGTTATGCTGTTGAGATAATTTGATTGGTGTAACGTGATTGGTCGATTGTAACTTATCAGGGATTGATGAAACATGATTGGTCGTTGGTAGCTTATCAGGGATTGGTGTAACATGATTGGTCAATTGTAACTTATCAGGGATTGATGAAACATGATTGGTCGTTGGTAGCTTATCAGTGATTGGTGTAACATGATTGGTCAATTGTAACTTATCAGGGATTGATGAAACATGATTGGTCATTGGTAGCTTATCAGGGATTGGTGTAACATGATTGGTCATTGGTAACTTATCAGGGGTTGTTGTAACATGACTGGTTGTTGGTAACTTATCAGTGATTGGATGTTGGTAACTTATCAGTAATTGGTGTAACATGATTGGTCATATGTAACTTGTCAGTGATTGGTGAAACACAATTGGTCATTGGTAACTTATCAGTGATTGGTGTAAGATGATTGGTAAGAAAACATGAATTGTGCATATTTTAATGCAACAGTAGGAATGTTATGAAACGTCATGTACAAGTTTTGAGTCAGTCAAAAATCATGTTTGGTTACTATACTTTTTTGTTTGGGTTGCAGTTCAGGTAAAATGTATATGTGTTTCTGAGAATCTGTGAGCCTGTTTACAAGAGACTTGATGGTCTGTGAATAATACAATTTTTTTTCTGAGAGACTTTGAAGTCTGTTAAATATTCCATTACCTAGTACAGGCTTGAATGTCTGAGCTATAACAGTGGCATAAAAAAAATCTGAATTCTACCAGATTGTAATAGAAAACCTAAAAGTTTGTGAAAACAGTTTATATCAGTGATGTAAAAGTCTACGATTTAAGTCAATGAACTGTAACCATTCTATAGTAGAGACTCTGGAATGTCAAAGTCAGCTTCACTTCAGTATAGACTACCAGCCTTGAAACATGTTGAAGAAGTCATCATAACTGCGTGTTTACTGTAGTATGCTGTCACATAAAAAATGTAAATAGCATTGTAAATATTGTATAGTATTGTGTAAACAAACAACCAGATCTGCTGACCTACTCATCACTTTTATTCAGGTTTTCTTTCTTTGTGATGTCTTTTTTTCCTGTTTTCAGTTTTTTTATTTTGAGGTTTGTCAAATGTGTTGTTGAGGTATTGTTTAAGAGAGGAGTAAGACTGAAGTGTGTATTCTCTTTGTATGTTGCAGTATAAGTTGAGGGCTGGTAAAGAAAGAGGTTGACAGCAAGCAGGTGTTCCCTGCAGGAAATACCAATCTGTCAGGGTGTCCCATGTAGGTACATTTGGACACCAGTGCCACCTTCACAGTTACTGTCTCTGGAGTTTACTTATATCTTCTCTTAAGGATTCAGCTGTACACTGCCTGACCACCATCTTGTGTCTCTCTCATGTCATCTCTTAGTGATCAGACAGTGTCAAACTGAATTCCTGTCTTATAGTTGTCTGTGGTGTGTTATCTTGTCTGGCTCTGGTTCACTTGTATCTTCTATTGAGGATTCAGTTTTACACTGCACGACTACCACCTAGTAATTGTCTGTAATCTGACACTCCTTGGATGAATAACATGATTCATAGCACAGAACGGAGACTGTCTGAAAGACAAGGATATCTTTGTTAGAGGCTGATCATTGACTTGCCATCATGACCTGCCTGACTTGCAAGACCAGCAGTATCACACGAGTAGACTACCTTTGCGTTCTTCTGATATTAAGCTTCCTTAGTGCAGTGGCCGGTGTCCTGACGTCCTGCATGCTGTTGTAAGTTACCCATGGTTTTCTGAACACTTGTGTAAAAACACGTGTGTGTGTGGTCTACAGTATAAATGTGTGTGGAATGTTGATTTAACAGACAATCTAATGGAATAAAAATATCTTGTCATTGGTAACTCATAGGGATTTTTGTAAGTGTTTTAAACTTGTGAGCTATGCCTGTTGGATATTTACTAGACATTTTTTTTCCAAATGTATCCAGACTAATATATTCTGCCAGTGTGGCTTTCCTGATTTAGTATCCATCAGTAGATGATTGATTTCTTGTGTTGATCACATGTATTTGAAATTTTACCTCCTCCCAGTTCCCTTGATTGCATGTGCTTATTATTGCTTGGTAACTATAATTGTGTGTTTTACTTTCCAATCTACCATCTTAATTGTATGAAAGAATGTAGAGGGATTGTACAGATATGTCTGAAAGCTGTGTACTAATGATTTTCTGTATAGCTATTACTGTAAAGTTCTCTGTGGTTGTGAAAATGTTGCTGGTCCAGTGTGGATAAGTCGACTGAGTTGTTTGATGTGAGAAGTCAAGAATGGCCATTATTTTGTTTCCTGCTGTGTTCTCAGCCATTGAAGGCTACAAGCCCTGTAATCTTCCATTTATTTGTTGTCTTGATCATCAGCCTTCATCCCTGTCATTCTGAATATTTTAACTTCAGCCTCGCCATGTCATTCTATCCCAGGATGCAACTGAAAGAATGCTGCTGACTCATTGTTTTTTGTCCAGGAAAGTCTCCACATTGGGCAGCTGAAATGTGCTGACTCATTGTTTTTCTTCTAGGAAACCTGAGGTTAAGGGAGAATCAAAAAGACACGGAGAGAAGACATGAAAGTGGAACACGAACATAAGACATGAAAGTGGAACATGAACATAAGACATGAAAGTGGAACATGAACGTAAGACATGAAAGTGGAACACGAACGTAAGACATAAAAGTGGAACATAAACATAAGACGTGAAAGTGGAACATAAACATAAGAAGTAGAACACGAACATAAGACGTGAAAGTGGAACATAAACATAAGACATGGAAGTGGAACATAAACATAAGACGTAAAAGTGGAACATAAACATAAGACGTAAAAGTGGAACATAAACATAAGACGTGAAAGTGGAACACGAACATAAGACATGAAAGTGGAACATAAACATAAGACATGGAAGTGGAACATAAACATAAGACATGAAAGTGGAACATAAACATAAGACATGGAAGTGGAACATAAACATAAGACGTAAAAGTGGAACATAAACATAAGAAGTGGAACACGAACATAAGACGTGAAAGTGGAACACGAACATAAGACATGAAAGTGGAACACGAACGTAAGACGTGAAAGTGGAACACGAACATAAGACATGAAAGTGGAACATGAACGTAAGACGTGAAAGTGGAACACAAACATAAGACGTAAAAGTGGAACACAAGGACTTGGCGTGAATTGAAAGTGGAACCTAAGCTGAAAGATGATGGTCAACCCGGGAGACATAATAACGACAAAAATAACGGAGTGGAAAAGAACTAAGATAACAGACATGAAGGTGTGTGGAACATAAGGCTTATGATATCACAGAGAACTGGAGATAACCAGACATGAAGTGTGTGGGAACATGAAGGCATAAGATATGAACAGTGGAAGATAACCGAACATGAAGTAATGACATGAAGGCTTATGATATCACAGAGAACTGGAGATAACCAGACATGAAGTGTGTGGATGACATGAAGGCTTATGATATCACAGAGAACTGGAGATAACCAGACATGAAGTGTGTGGATGACATGAAGGCTTATGATATCACAGAGAACTGGAGATAACCAGACATGAAGGTGTGTGTGAACATAAACATAAGCTTACGATATCACAGAGAAAGTGGAATAAAACATGAAGTGTGTGGATGACATGAAGGCTTATATCACAGAGAACTGGAGATAACTAGACATGAAATGTGTGGATGACATGAAGGCTTATGATATCACAGAGAACTGGAGATAACCAGACATGAAGTGTGTGGAACATGAAACATGATATCACAGAGAACTGGAGATAACCAGACATGAAGGTGTGTGGATGACATGAAGGCTTACGATATCACAGAGAACTGGAGATAACCAGACATGAAGTGTGATATCACAGAGAACTGGAGATAACCAGACATGAAGTGTAAGTGGAACATGAAGGCTTATGATATCACAGAAACTGGAGATAACCAGACATGAAGTGTGTGGATACATGAAGGCTTATGAAATGTCACAGAGAACTGGAGATGGAACAGACATGAAGTGTGTGACGTGACATGAAGGCTTATGATGTCACAGAGAACTGGAGATAACCAGACATGAAGTGTGTGGATGACATGAAGGCTTATGATGTCACAGAGAACTGGAGATAACCAGACATGAAAGTGGATGACATGAAGGCTTATAATATCGTAAAAGTGGACATAACCAGACATGAAGTTTGTGGATGACATGAAGGCTTATGATATCACAGAGAACTGGAGATAACCAGACATGAAGTGTGTGGATGACATGAAGGCTTATGATATCACAGAGAACTGGAGATAACCAGACATGAAGTGTGTGGATGACATGAAGGCTTATGATGTCACAGAGAACTGGAGATAACCAGACATGAAGTGTGTGGATGACATGAAGGCTTATGATATCACAGAGAACTGGAGATAACCAGACATGAAGTGTGTGGATGACATGAAGGCTTATGATATCACAGAGAACTGGAGATAACCAGACATGAAGTGTGTGGATGACATGAAGGCTTATGATATCACAGAGAACTGGAGATAACCAGACATGAAGTGTGTGGATGACATGAAGGCTTATGATATCACAGAGAACTAGAGATAACCATGACATGAAGTGTGTGGATGACATGAAAGCTTATAATAAAACAGGGAACTGGAGATAACCAGACATGAAGTGTGTGGATGACATGAAGGCTTATGATATCACAGAGAACTGGAGATAACCAGACATGAAGGTGTGTGGATGACATGAAAGCTTATTATAGCACAGAGGACTGGAGATAACCAGACATGAAGTGTGTGGAACAGGCTGATGATATCACAGAGAACTGGAGAAAACCAGTGAAATGACATGAAAAGATCACAGAGAACTGGAGATAACCAGACATGAAGTGTGTGGATGACATGAAGGCTTATGATATCACAGAGAACTGGAGATAACCAGACATGAAGTGTGTGGATGACATGAAGGCTTATGATATCACAGAGAACTGGAGATAACCAGACATGAAGTGTGTGGATGACATGAAGGCTTATGATATCACAGAGAACTGGAGATAACCAGACATGAAGGTGTGTGGATGACATGAAGGCTTACGATATCACAGAGAACTGGAGATAACCAGACATGAAGTGTGTGGATGACATGAAGGCTTATGATATCACAGAGAACTGAAGGCCAGTAAATGATATATCTATACACTATTGATGTGATTATCAGCAGCTGATTGACAGGAAACTAGAAAAATTTCTTACTTGACATCTCCCGCTGTCATTTAAAGTCACGGTTCCCTGGGATCAAAGGTACATTTTGCACATTCTCATTGAAAACTGGCTACTAACATACTCCTATTTGTGTGAACTGCATGAGAAGAACGTGATCTCTCTTCCCCCTCCCCCCTTTTCTGCTTATAATGACACACATAAGGTAGATGTTTAGAGGACTCGGTGTTACTAGTGTATATCCCTAAAGCTGCTGGGTTTGCCGACCCCTGCCTGCAGCAGACGAGTACTTTAATGGCTGACAACTGTAAAGATCAGGCACACAATTTTGGACAATTGTTTCAATAGTGTATTGTAATATTTGCCTGCCGAAATCTTGGTAAACTCAAAGATTCCTGAAACATTAACATGCAGATTTTGTTTCAGGCTTTGACATTTGATGATTACTGGCTGTTCTGCTGTCATTGTTGTGGCTTTTTATTAAATATTATTAATGTATTAACGAATATGAAATGCTAGATTACATTTAGATCAGATGTTGTAAAACTTGATTGTGCTATTAATTAATGTCCCTGCTCGACTGACAATAAAGCTGATGTCTACATTTCTTACACTGTGAACATGAGTCACGTCAGTTTCTCCCGTCGTGAACATCCGCTGTATGCCCCCCATCAAAGTCAAGACAAGCTGGATCCAGTGTGTTTCTATTTTCATTGTCCCGGACGTACTCATTGTTTCTATTTTTATTGTCTACTTCTTAATGCTTGACTCCTACCTGCATCGCTGTCATTCTTTTAACCGTATATCTTCATCTCCCTCCTACCTGCATCACTGTCATCCTCTCAACCAAATATCTACATCATCTCCCTCCTACCTGCATCGCTGTCATCCTCTCAACCAAATATCTTCATCATCTCCCTCCTACCTGCATCGCTGTCATCCTCTCAACCAAATATCTACATCATTCCATTTGTCTTCAACACTTCCTTGCAAGACAGTGAGGAGAACGGCAGCCAAATTACATTAAATGATGCGGTGAATGACAATTATTATTGTGATACATCCTAGGCTATATGACCAAGGGATGACCTATGTTACAACCACAAGGTCATTATCAGGGATAAGACATGTGAAGACAAGACAAAGGAAAAGCTCAATTCAAATAAATAGAAAAAACAACACCAGACGCTGGTAATTTCAAGTTTGAGATCTCCATAAACACACAGACAAAGAAAACTGGAAGAGTCAACCAGTCGGGGGTGAGAAGTGGGTGGGGACAAAACTATGAAAATAAATAGAATAGTCATAGAAATCACATACAAACAGCAATAAACTGGACAAAAATGTCTGTGTGTGTGTATATATATATATATATATATATATATATATATATATATATATATATATATATATATATATTCGAAGGATTCAGGCTTTCGAGTATAAATGTTATAGAAGAATTTGTACATTTGCTATAAAGAGCACAAAACAAATGTCTATGTTAGAGAGAAGATAAACACCTATGCAGGCCACGAAGAACCACTTTTGTCAATAGTGAAACGTCGAACGCTTGCCTGGTTTGGGCATGTAACTTTTGTAACTCCCTTTCGAAAACGATCCTCCAGGGAACAGTCGAAGGTAAACGGAGAAGAGGAAGGCAAAGAAAATCCTGGGCTGATAACATCAAAGAATGGGCAGGGCACGGTTTTTCCACACTTGTACGCATTGCTGAGGATAGAGAGCAGTAGTGTTCATTCTCCTAGTATTCATTGTTTGTGCTGCAGACCGTTAAAATAATGGCCGGTGTGATACGGAATTCGTCCAAGGTCGATCAGCGAGCGGTGATCCAGTTCCTAACAGCCGAAGGATGTCGACCAGCCGACATTCATCGCCGAATGAAAGCAGTGTATGGTGACAAAAGTGTGTCTAAGACAAAGTGACCGACTGGGCACGAATATTTCGAGAAGGACGTCAGTGAACGAAAGATCTTTCGCGGCCAGGTCAGGTGCATATTGTTGCGACAGAAGAAGCCATCGCCATAAGGAAGAACGCATGGGGTGGAGTTTGAACCACCTGCTGCGTTACGAAGAGGAGGGTGATGCATTTCTGTTGCGCATAGTGGCAGGCGATGAGTCGTGGTGCCACCACTTTGAGCCGTGCAGCATATCAGCGAGCATGCAATGGAAACATCCCGGATCACCAAAACCCAAAAAATTCAAGTCACAGATTTCCGCCGGTAAGGTTATGCTGACCGCATTTTTTGACCATGAAGGGCTTCTATTGGTTGACTTTAAAGAGCCTGGCTTGAACATCAGTGCCATCCGCTACAAAGACACACTAGACAACCTGCATACAGCCATCAAGAATAAACGACCCGGCATGCTTTCGCGTGGTGTCATTCTGTTGCACGACAATGCTCGTCCACATGTTGCGAACATTGTGCAGGAAGCGTTAGCAAGGAAAAAGTGGGAAGTTCTGCCACACCCAGCCTACAGCCCCGATCTGTCACCATGTGACTTTCATTTGTTCGGACCCTTAAAAAAATCTCTAAAGGGACAACGATTCAACTCCGATGCAGACGTCAGGGCCTCGGTGACCAAATGGTTCAAAAGCAACCAAAGTCATTTTTCTCGGACGGCATCCGCCGTCTACCCATGCAGTGGGATGCGTGTCTGAATGCCTATGGTGACTATTTCTAAAGAACCCCAGTGAGTACTTGCTTCATAACAATTGCTGTATTTAATTCTACTACTCCTGCTGATGTACCTTACATATATTTGTTATACAGCCACTGGGACGGGTTTCATTTGAACACGCCTCGTATATAATATATATATATATACGAGGGTCGTTCAAGTCAAACCGGGACTTTTTGTTCTGGAAGTACAGGAAGGAATGCTAGCGTGGTGGTGCTACTGACAGTAGTAAGTAACAGGTGTGACCTACTCGTATTACCGTTATTACCGTTAGGTGGCGTACGCGTCACGGGTCAGTCCCTGATAGATAATGAAAATGGCAGACAACAGAGTTAGGGCACTTTGGGTGCCAAGACAGCTTTCCACTTTTGACCGGCAGAGAAGAGTTCAAGTCTGCACTGAGTTGAAGGATCGTTTTGGCAGGGAAGGCCAGAATTTTCTGAATCGCTTCGTTACGTGTGATGAAACCTGAGTGCATCATTTCACTCCGGAATCAAAACGAGCATCCATGCAGTGGAAGCATATGGACTCACCACCACCTAACAAATTTAGGAAAATTGCATCTGCTGGGAAAGTGATGGCGAGTGTTTTCTGGGACAAATGTGGTATTATTCACGTGGATTTTCTACCCCGTGGTGCCACTATCAACAGTGAAGAGTACTGTCGCATTCTAAGTGATGTGCATAACCATCTGCGGAAAAAACGGCCTGGTTTGATAAGAAAAGGCGTCCTGTTTCTACAGGATAACGCAGGACCACATACTGCTCACCGCACCACGTGCAAATTACAGCAACTCGGGTTGGAGGTATTGCCACATCCCCCTTACAGCCCAGACCTCGCTCCGAGCGACTTCCACCTGTTTGGACCTCTGAAAGAGTTCCTGGGAGGTCAGCATTTTAGCACTGATGACGAAGTGAAGCAATGTCCTACGATGGTTCAGGAGTACTGACATATCTTTCTACGCTAAAGCTTTTCAAGCATTAATTAAACGCTGGGATAAGTGTATAAATGTTGCAGGGGATTCTATCGAAAAATAAATGGCAATTTCACTCCTACAAATTTGTTCTTTTAGTTTGTACAAAAAAAAGTCCCGGTTTGACTTGAACGACCCTCGTATAAACACACATATCCCCACCATAAATATTAAAATGAGACATATTCATTGTTGGGGCACAATCAGGGAGGAATATCACCAAATGAAGCATGAATCATCAAACATAAAATATCTGACAGACCTGAGATATCCTCTCCAGCAACGACAAATGATTGTCACAATAATGTGTGCATCCAAGTTCTCATTTTCTTTAATGTTCTATTTATGCCATATCACGTCACAGTTGGAGTTTCATTACTGGTGCACAAAATGTGGTTTGTGTGCTGACTGTTATGTTTAAGATGTCTGCCACTCCTTCAATCCATCTTCATCTGAGTTGTCCTATAATACTATTCAAGTCCTAGTTGTTGATAGCTCACACAAAATGTCCTCTGTGACGTCAAGAAAACTAATGTATCATGTGATGTTGATAGACTTTCAACTAATGAGAACTTTATTAACATCTCTTAAAACAAAATCTTCACTGAAACAATATTTGTGAGAGCATGAAAGAAAGATTAAGAGAGAAGTTTGTAACAAGTGAGGAGTGAGTGAAAGTTTAGATGAGAATGAGGTTAAAAACACAATCATTAACCAAACACTTTCAGTTTTAGAAATCTTTTAACTCACTCTTCCTTGATACAGGTTCTTCCTTCAGCACGTACAATGATTAACTCCTTGATTCCATTTTGACAACAAGTGTCATCACAATTTTGGGTAATCATGATGGCCGAGGGACAATACACATCTTCACAATGTGTCTGGTCAGCGACATAATGATGATGATCTATTGTGATAAAGATGCTGTTAACTCTGTACAGCATGAGAACATTAGAACTGTTCTGTGAAATAACACGGACTCTGTGGGTAGTAGAGTCAAGGTCACTATGGTGTGGCCTTAACCTTGACATGTGCTAAGATGACATTTAAAGCTCTTCTCAGTGTTTATTTTTGTTGTCCGTGGTAGATATTTTATTTTATTTTATTTTAATAAGTTTTGGAGTGTATTCATAAATGGTTTGTGCTGTATTTTACAGCTTGATGTAATCATGCTGCGGTGATAAATACATTTGTGCTTTACAGTCACTGCCACACACAAACACATCTTGTGCACAACTTTATATCATCACACAGCTGTTTAGCATTGACCATCATGATGATACAACCTGTTACTCACACACCCTGATACTGCTATATGACTTATTTAGCTACTCAAACACCCTGATCTGAGTACAGCCATCCAGAAATTCACACAGCTAATGACAAATGTCACACCCAGCTAATGACAAATGTCACACCCAGCTGATGACAAATGTCACACACAACTATTCTAATGACAAATGTCACACACAACTAATGACAAATGTCACACATATCACTTATACATCTTGATGATTTCCTCCCAGTCACACACACAAGACATGAGATAGCACATCATTTCTAATGACCGTTGACAGTTACAAAGACCTATACATCACTAAACGTTACAGATTTTTAAGGAACATAGAGTTTCAACTGCTGTTCATCAAGAATTCCTACTCCAGACCATCTTCTTTGCTCATCAAGAATTCCTACTCCAGACCATCTTCTTTGTTCATCTAGAATTCCTACTCCAGACCATCTTCTTTGTTCATCAAGAATTCCTACTCCAGACCATCTTCTTTGTTCATCAAGAATTCCTACTCCAGACCATCTTCTTTGTTCATCAAGAATTCCTACTCCAGACCATCTTCTTTGTTCATCAAGAATTCCTACTCCAGACCATCTTCTTTGTTCATCTAGAATTCCTACTCCAGACCATCTTCTTTGTTCATCAAGAATTCCTACTCCAGACCATCTTCTTTGTTCATCAAGAATTCCTACTCCAGACCATCTTCTTTGCTCATCAAGAATTCCTACTCCAGACCATGTTCTTTGTTCATCAAGAATTCCTACTCCAGACCATCTTCTTTGTTCATCAAGAATTCCTACTCCAGACCATCTTCTTTGTTCATCTAGAATTCCTACTCCAGACCATCTTCTTTGTTCATCAAGAATTCCTACTCCAGACCATCTTCTTTGTTCATCAAGAATTCCTACTCCAGACCATCTTCTTTGTTCATCAAGAATTCCTACTCCAGACCATCTTCTTTGCTCATCAAGAATTCCTACTCCAGACCATCTTCTTTGTTCATCAAGAATTCCTACTCCAGACCATCTTCTTTGTTCATCAAGAATTCCTACTCCAGACCATCTTCTTTGTTCATCAAGAATTCCTACTCCAGACCATCTTCTTTGTTCATCAAGAATTCCTACTCCAGACCATCTTCTTTGTTCATCAAGAATTCCTACTCCAGACCATCTTCTTTGCTCATCAAGAATTCCTACTCCAGACCATCTTCTTTGTTCATCAAGAATTCCTACTCCAGACCATCTTCTTTGTTCATCAAGAATTCCTACTCCAGACCATCTTCTTTGCTCATCAAGAATTCCTACTCCAGACCATCTTCTTTGTTCATCAAGAATTCCTACTCCAGACCATCTTCTTTGCTCATCAAGAATTCCTACTCCAGACCATCTTCTTTGTTCATCAAGAATTCCTACTCCAGACCATCTTCTTTGCTCATCAAGAATTCCTACTCCAGACCATCTTCTTTGTTCATCAAGAATTCCTACTCCAGACCATCTTCTTTGTTCATCAAGAATTCCTACTCCAGACCATCTTCTTTGCTCATCAAGAATTCCTACTCCAGACCATCTTCTTTGTTCATCAAGAATTCCTACTCCAGACCATCTTCTTTGCTCATCAAGAATTCCTACTCCAGACCATGTTCTTTGCTCATCAAGAATTCCTACTCCAGACCATCTTCTTTGTTCATCAAGAATTCATACTCCAGACCATGTTCTTTGCTCATCAAGAATTCCTACTCCAGACCATCTTCTTTGTTCATCAAGAATTCCTACTCCAGACCATCTTCTTTGCTCATCAAGAATTCCTACTCCAGACCATCTTCTTTGCTCATCAAGAATTCCTACTCCAGACCATCTTCTTTGTTCATCAAGAATTCCTACTCCAGACCATCTTCTTTGTTCATCAAGAATTCCTACTCCAGACCATCTTCTTTGCTCATCAAGAATTCCTACTCCAGACCATCTTCTTTGTTCATCAAGAATTCCTACTCCAGACCATCTTCTTTGCTCATCAAGAATTCCTACTCCAGACCATGTTCTTTGTTCATCAAGAATTCCTACTCCAGACCATGTTCTTTGCTCATCAAGAATTCCTACTCCAGACCATGTTCTTTGTTCATCAAGAATTCATACTCCAGACCATCTTCTTTGCTCATCAAGAATTCCTACTCCAGACCATCTTCTTTGTTCATCAAGAATTCCTACTCCAGACCATCTTCTTTGTTCATCAAGAATTCCTACTCCAGACCATCTTCTTTGCTCATCAAGAATTCCTACTCCAGACCATCTTCTTTGTTCATCAAGAATTCCTACTCCAGACCATCTTCTTTGTTCATCTAGAATTCCTACTCCAGACCATCTTCTTTGTTCATCAAGAATTCCTACTCCAGACCATCTTCTTTGTTCATCAAGAATTCCTACTCCAGACCATCTTCTTTGTTCATCAAGAATTCCTACTCCAGACCATCTTCTTTGTTCATCAAGAATTCCTACTCCAGACCATCTTCTTTGCTCATCAAGAATTCCTACTCCAGACCATCTTCTTTGTTCATCAAGAATTCCTACTCCAGACCATCTTCTTTGTTCATCAAGAATTCCTACTCCAGACCATCTTCTTTGTTCATCAAGAATTCCTACTCCAGACCATCTTCTTTGTTCATCAAGAATTCCTACTCCAGACCATCTTCTTTGTTCATCAAGAATTCCTACTCCAGACCATCTTCTTTGTTCATCTAGAATTCCTACTCCAGACCATCTTCTTTGTTCATCAAGAATTCCTACTCCAGACCATCTTCTTTGTTCATCAAGCTTGGTTGATTTGGTTTTTTTCTCAACTTTTCTCCAGATTCGTTTTGATTGTTATCACAACTAGATATCGGTTATAAGGATGCAACAGAGAGATGCCTGTTGGTGATGGTCTGTAGCATGGATGTGATCATCTTGATGTTATGCTGCGCCTGAACAGACAAGGACAGATTTTACTGGTGGCACTGTACAACTATGTGGATATTAAAAACACTTCATAAAAACTAACAGAACTACACCACTGCAAGTATCGTCATGAATGAATAGAAGTCATAATATCTTCCTCCAGTACAAATCAAATACCCAAACATCAAAAATGACATCAAGAATCAGTAGTAGCATCACAACAACTTCATATTAAAAGAAAAAGACAGTATATATCTGTTAAGGATAGATTTGGGATGCAGGTAAAATAGTGTAGCATGTTACTACATGCTAGCACATTTCCATTTTTATGTAAGGAATTGTGTTCGCCTGTAGTCAAACTACTGTTTGCACAAAGCGTTCACCCGTGGTGAGCAAGGCGTTCACCCGTGGTGAGCGACGGTCAACTAGTGACGGTTTTGTCACATGTCGTGGGGTTCAGTGTGTTAATTAATTGGCCTCCCGTCTTTGTGTTTGCGTTGAGAGAGATGTAATTTTTCAAGCTCCGGGATAATGGAGAATGATATATAAATATACATTGCGGCATTGTTGATTTTCGGAGGCCGCCACGTTATGTGCAAGATGGTTCTTGAACTTATCTAGAAGTTCATACCATAATTTACTACAAGTAACTTTGAAATATGAGGCAACTAACATTTTTGTTTGCCCTGATTTGTGTCTGCCGCATTACTTTGGTTTTCGTGGACTGTCCGTACCTTTAGTACAACGGCCAGGATTGAGTGGAGATGAGAGGAGTGTATTATTATTATATTATTGCCACTTAAAGACACCTAACGTTTGAAACTTATTGACGGACGAGGGATAATCTACTACGCTCATCCATTGCCATGTACTTTTGATGTTTTGATGGACGTTATTGTGAAGTGAATTTATTTATTAAATGTCAACCATGTTTCCCGTGGACCTGTTCACCTACCGGCTTTTGTTATGTATACAGACACGATTCCATGTTTGGATAGAAGATAATCTTCAAGGTGTGAAAATGTGGTCTCGATACAGCTGATGTCACGAGGAACAGTTTTTGTTATTTGGTCAACATTATGTCTTATTATATTATGAATTTGTTGATGGGAAATCTTTTATTTGAATGTGATATTTATAATGTTAGTTATTCCGTGTGGTTTTTATAAAGGAGGTTTATGAACAGTCTGCCTTCTCTGTATCATGTATCAGCATGTGTCTGAAGGCATCACTAGGTCATTCATTATCATTTTCTATTGAGCTTCTTATGCAGCATGGAACCACCAGTCTAACCACTCTGCCAATCGGGTGCTCAATCGTACTTCAGGGGGCTGTCTAACTATGTGGGGCTAAAATTGTGCTGTCCCAAGGAATCTTCACATCTTGCAGAGAGCCACCTCTTAGCACCCCTGGCCTGTCACCTGTTCATTGTGAGATCCTCCTGTACACAGCTAACGAGGTGAAAGCCGGAGTTAAATCTGGGGCTAAAATAAATTCCCCCCCAATCTGTGCAATGCTGTGTTCTCAGCTTGTTTCACCACAGGTAGAATCATAATGTTGGGCAACTCTAAGATTGCCTGTTTCCAGGATGCACTGTGATGAGATGATACAGGGTCCTGGTTAGAGATCTAACCCTGGTATTAACATAGTGCATTCAGAGATAGATATTCTTCTTCTTCTTCGTTCACCCTCAGATGTCAACTTGAATAAGTTCAAAGTTCACCCTCAGATGTCAACTTGAATAAGTTCAAAGAAAGCAGTGGTCAGCCTGAGGCTGTTGATATCTCCGTAGATTTTCTCCAGGAATGGTACTGGTGATGGCCATATGCGTTTTCTCTGTTCCTCATATGTTGGGCATCTTTGAAGCAGATGTTCGGCAGTCATTTTATCGGTGCCACAGTCACACTCATCAGTAGTTCCTATCTTTAGTTTGTTGAATAGATGGTATCTCAATCTGTTATGATCTGTGCGAAGTCTGAAGATTACCTTTTGTTCTCTTCTGCTGAGCTGGTAATAAGGATCATTTTTTGTGTGGCCTGGATGCTCTTCTTCCCACTTGTGCCTGTATCTGCGCTTGATAAAACTCTTGGCCTCCTCATAAGTTATATTTGTGTCAAGTTGAGGAAGTTTTCCCCCTTCCTTTGCCAATCTGTCAGCCTCTTCATTTCCAGGGATGTTGCAGTGAGAAGGGATCCACTGTATCACAACTCTTTTGTACTGCTGACATAGTCTGTGAAGTGTTACTCTTAGGTCATCCAGTTCAGCATTACTTTGACTTTTCAGCGTTGTAATCACTGACAGCGCATCTGAGAAGATAGCTACTGGTCTCTCTGAGCTTTCTTCTGTCATTAGAATTTCTGATGCAGTTTTTAAGGCCTCTGCCTCTGCTCTGAAGTTAGTTGAAAATTTCCGTTGCGACTGCTATCTTCTTTTGTGTGCCATTTGTTAAGCTCAGGAAGACTCCTCCACCCCCATCTTCTGTTGCATTAGTTGCTGATCCATCTGTGTACGCATGGATCCAGGTGTTGCTTGGGTAATGTTTCTCTATATATTTTGTGGTTAGGACTCTCCTTTCTGTTTCATTTTGGCTGTTCTTTTTCTCAATACCAGGAATGTTTTCTATCATTTCAGGGAAGCACTGTGGTTTCCACATTGGTAGCTTGTGTGCAGTACATATTGGCGTAGCTGTTGACATTGCGTTAATAGGGTCTGCTCTCATCTTTGTTTTGACTGTCTCTACAAAGTTGCTTCGCTTCAGTCTTCCCCTTCCAAGTCCATTTATTCTCTGGTGCATTGGGTGGTCTATCAGCCTCCTGAATTTCTTGGCTTGTTGCTGGGCTCTGCTATCTCTTCTATCCTCCATAGGTTGGAGGTGAGTAATCTTTTCCAACTGTTTTATGGGCGTTGACTTCATGCCCCCTGTTATGATTCTCATTGCTTGGTTTTGGGTTCTGTTTATTTTGTCAAAGTTCGACTTGGCTGCCGTTGACCATGCTGCAATGCCATATTCTAGGACTGGTCTCACTCGCCCATTATATAGCTTCTTTAGTACTCTCTCATCTGCTCCCCAACTCGTGCCAGCAAGTTTTTTCATGATTGCCATTCTCTGCCTTGCTCTTGTCCTGTTTTTTCAATCTGGGTTTTCCAAGTCAAGCGGCGATCAAAGGTAATGCCTAGGTAGTTTGGGTTGTCATCCAGATGTAGATTTTTCCCATTTAGTACCAATTTGGAGATCTGTGGTTTGTTAGAGAGAGAAAAAACTGTGAATGATGTTTACCCTTCATTTATCTTTACTAGCCATGCCTTGGCCCACTCCTCCAATGATGTTAGGGCTTGCTGCATCCGAATGCTTGCCATAGTGATATATTCCTCTGAGATCCACAGGGCTGTCGTCTGCAAAGGAGGCATTGTGGGTTCTTCTTGGAATATTCTCTGATATGTCATTTATATATGTGAGGAACAACGTGGGTGACAGGACTCCCCCTTGGGGAACACCCTGCTCCAATACCATCTTCCTACTGGTCTGTCCTTGTAGTTGGACTCTGGCAGTTCTATTCTCAAGATAGTGGCTGATCCATTTGAACATTCTCCCACAAACTTTGCTTCTTTGCAGCTTGACTTTCAGTCCGTCTTTCGGGACCCAAAAACGCAGCAATAGAGAACGCAGTCAGCGACTCATAGCTTGACTGCCTGCGTCAGGACCAGCGAATCAGAGCTGGTCAAGACCGCACTCCACCTCCACGTGGTGGTCCTGGAAACAGTCTGCAGCAGTGCAGTCTGGCTGAGCGAGTGTGGATCGCAATGGGAAGGCAAACCCGGGCCTAAAAAATGCCGTGCAGAAGTCGGATGTGTCGACCGAAAGGTGCAGATATCACAGCTTAGGCGTAAACAGACACAACGCAACCACCGTCCTTTTCAGGACGAACGAAGAAGAAGTATACAGACCCTAATGTCCTGAAAGAACACCTGCTATCATTTGCGTATCCATGCATGATCCTCTAATTTATCCCAGCGTAACAATATCCTTTCAATATCAGTAGAGAGAGGTATATGCAGACAGTACACTAGCAAACTTCACAGGTACACAAATCCAAGTTTGTCAAAGTACCACAACTTATCTTTCAATGCTTGTGAGCTGGTGAGTAAACAAAGTCGTCAACCCTCCCATACTACAGTACAATCAGTGAATGGTCACTTAGTGAGTGTAATACTCACTGTGTATGTTAGACATCTGTACACCTCAAATACTCAACTATCATCACACTTGATAATAAATATTGAGATCACCTGATAATCTCACACTAAATCCTACCATGACATAACACCATTTCATCCCAATGTCATCTAATACTGTCAAGTAATGCTGTCAGTTGTTACTTCACTACTATTCATCTTTTCGCTTTGGACAAATGTAACATTTATGGTTACAAAATAAATGAATGAAAGATTGTATTTAATAAAGAAAGATGTGTGTTGTCACTGCAAGATTTCTATGTGAGAATCAGGCTCAGGCTAAGAACTGCTGTTTAACTGTCATATAATTCAGTTATTGTAGTCTCCATCGCAGATAATCAATTGTTCCTAATACATTTGACCCCACACAGTTTCAGATGAAATAAAGTTGGACTTTCTCATCATTCCTGTTTCCTGTTCATTAACTTAATATCTTGCTATCTGAATTCATTATGTCCTTATTGTAGTTCTAACCTAACCCTACCCTAATTCCTTGAACAAGAAGATAGACCAAACTGAAAAAAAAGACACTTTATCTGGATATAAAGCTCATTAAAATTCAGGAGCTGATATCTGGCACACTTCTGCAAGTTTTACCATTGAGACCAAACAACTTAGTTAACTTTCCCAGAAGACTTCTTGAAGTGTTCCATGTTTGAAATTGTATTTGCACATATTGATTTCCCAAACCCATATATGCACAACCATCACAACATTGTCTATGTCCCATTACTTCACTTCAGGCTGTATTAAATATGATATGTCCAATCAATCCATCAAGACAAGAGGACTAGCTACTAAGACCAGCAGCAAATCTTTTGGTCCACATGCGAGCAACCCTGTCATGTTCCTTGCGGTTTTGTAAATACTGTGTTGCAATACTTCCCACCAACGGATCAGCAGGGTTACAGTCTGTCAGCAAGGAACACACGGATAGGAGAACCTGTCAACAATCAATACCATACAACGTTAGATATATCGTAATCATTATAGACACACAAACAAAAGTAGATAGGCTGTTACATTCTACTCAGTCTCCCATGTTCTCACAATTTCTGTCTGTTAGGTTACGTGGTCCAGCATGATCTATGATTTTATGGCTGCTGTTATTAAAGATGTTGCATGGTTATGTTAAAATGTTTTAGCAATATATTAACAAATAACTTTTAAGCTAACAAAAACAAAACTAATGACCGTAGACAGCACAGCAGTAATACTTGTACAAACATTATTAAGAAAGTGAATATAGCAATAATAAATGTAGCGATAACAGTGCTAGCAACTGTGGGAGTAACTGTTTGTAGTAATGAATTATGTAATTGTTGTGAGGTTGTAGCTGCAGTACAAGCAAGATGTGGCGAGGGACAGGATGCAGTATTATTAGTAGTGGTGATATGGTAATGAAGGTAATATTCATACTGGTTGTAGTAGTGTTAGTAATGTGATGGTTGTAGTAATAGTAGTCATGGTGAGTTTACTGGTAATAGTTGGGTGATGGTGGTAGCAGTGGTGGCATGAGCAGTGGTTATAGTTTATCAACAAGAGTGGTCCAGTGACCAACAAGTCTACCTTAGATATTGTGAGAGCTGGACTCCAGTTATCTTTGAGAATATCCAGACATATAGCTCCCTGACTGTTGATGTTGCAGTGATATATGCGAGTACGGAACGTAACCTGCGGTTATATAACAATATATTGTGGTTATATTTTTGTTATGATCATAACTGTTGTATACACACAAAATACATTTAAGTATATGCCCATACTGAAACAACTGTGTATACAGACAGACAGACAGAGAAAACAACGCCCAGTTTCTGTAGTCTATGGCAGTTTTTATCAACCAATGGAACATTCAGGAACAGGTGATGATGAGTAACAAATGTAGAATTTAAATTTAGTTTTAAATGAAAACGGATATCGTGTTTACATTTACTTGTGTATGTAAATGTCTTCCCTGTATTTAGTGGGTGTCTATAAAACAAGTACATGTCTCTGTCAACTGTCAATATATTTCTGAAAGCATAAAAACATACACACACACACAGACAAATGCACTCATTCACACACACACACACACCAGTGGATCTGTGTTGTGTAAATCCTGCTTGCTGAGAGATTGAAAGGTTTTTCTTCCAGGCACCGCATCAGTCTGCTATTAATCATGTGCTCCACAAGTTTTCCTTCACAGCGAAGTGGTCGTCCACATATGACTCATTTTTATTTGCCTCCGCTGCCCCCTTTGGTCACATTTCGTCACAAAACTTTTGTATTTTAAGTAAAATAGTTTTTAATTAATCATACTTTAAAAAATCTTCCCTTTAATGTGCCGCGACCCAGCACGAGACAGTGCCAAACCTTTGCCCTACCCAGCTAAAGTTAGTTGCTTATCCTTTACAGGACGTGGCAATCAACCCCAGCTTTTATTGGCTGTTTGTGCCAAACGCTTTTGTATAACCCCTCCCCCCACACCCACAAATGTAAACCTTTACCAACCCCAATCCACTCTTTCAACATGCTAAACGTTTGTTGTCATTCATCTGGTTGCTCACCACTTTAAATACCTCGGAGCTGTCATAGACTGGAAGGGAGGCATCATAGAAGATTTGGCTTCCCGAAGAGCAGCTGGGAGACTTTTTTCAGGCCAACAACAGAGGATTCCTCGGCAAAAGAGAAGTTGACAAGAAAAAGAAGATGGCTGTATACCGCTCCACCTATGTCCCAGTCTTGACGTATGGATGCGAGTCATTGGCAATGACTGCAATCCACAAAAGGCAGATCCAAACCTCAGAAATGCGGTATCTGAGAAAGGTGGTTGAAGTAACAAGAGACATGGTCCACAACGAGATGATACGTCAAGGCCTGAGAAACCCAACCCCTGCAGACTCAAGTAGAACAATCCCAACTAAGATGGTTTGGCCATGTCTGTAGATTGAGATAAGATCGGCTGCCACGGTAGGTATGGGAGGACAACATTAGACAATCTGAAGGACCGAGGACTAGAATGGAACCAGGCCAGGAGGAAGACAGCCGATACGATAGTAAGACGCTCTCTCTTACAAACCTCTACACCTCACGGTAGAAAAGGAACGAGTAAGTAAGCTCTGGTTGCACTGTTGTCAAGATGGTGGTAACTTGTAATTATTGTATTTTTAAGCTGTTTTTAAACTAGCAGTTAGTTAGTTCTGTAATTTGTTTTTTTATTGTGTATATAACATTATATTTTAAAAAAGGAATATATAATGAAAAACAATTTAAACCAGTTAAACAGCAGAACAATTATCCGACATTTCAGCTGAGATTATAATATTAATATAAGTCGTCCACGAGAGAGTTGTTTACTGCGAATAAAAAGTAGCTATGAGGATTTGGGTTACAAAAATCGTTTTTTCTCCCCGATATCACTTATGAATGAAGGGATTCTCACTCATATTTTTGTGTGACGTCACATTTAATTAACACCCCTCCCTCATTCGTCACAAAATTTGTACCCCCTTACTGCGTGACGTCATATGTGGTCGACCCCCAAGTAGTCGTTTGATTCTGTCAATTCTGCGGCTTGCTTCAGACCTAGTATCAATATGGCTTCCTTCCATGCCTGTGGTATGATTCTTCTTTTGTAGCTACAGTTTAGGACTGCCTCTTGTTAGCCTGTGTGCCAAGACTGTTTAACATTTAATTCATTACCCCATCTTTTCCTGGTGGTTTCTTTTTCTTTAGTCACCTCATTGTTTCTTTCATTTCATCCGCTGTTAAATAGGTCATCGTCATGTGCTGGTTTAGTCCTTGTCTTGTCACTACTCATTTGTTTCAGCAGTAATGACTGTCTGTCAGGACACCCATATGGTTTGCCCTATCAAGGGAATTCCATAAGTGCACGTGCAGCTTTGTCTTTCTGTCAGCATGCTGTCACACATTATTTGACTGTGCGCTGTTTATTATAAGATCCTTTATTGTTTAAGGCTCTGACTAGCTTACATAGTTTGTCCCCAATTCTAAGCTGATTTTTTTTCTCCTTGCAGGTTTGATTTAATGTTCTTGTGTACCCTGCAGTGTTGACTATGAGTGAGATGTTTGCTCCAGTTGTTTGTACACATTCTGCCGTGTTTCTAGCATCTATTATTTCATTATGTCAGTCCAGCACGGTATGTAATTCTATCTTGCCCCTTAGAGACTGGACTCGGTGGCTGCAGGTCATGGCTGCTTGCAGTTTAGGATAAAGAGAAAAGGATCCCGTTACATGCTCATTAAGGCATTTGGTGTTAGGCCCTTATTTTCTTAACCATACGGGACATTAGGGGCATCACACCGGCCGCCTTTAACCTTTCCAGAGTTGCTCTGGTACCCAATTCATGAGGCTGGGTCGAAACCAGAGCCCTTTGCGGTGTAAAAAAATCTACCATCTAAAAAGAGCTATCTACCATTGTTTTCACACCACAGTTTCGTGTGTTGAAGGTCTCACAAAACCTGTCTGTCAGCACTGCAAGTCTGTCGCAGTCAGCCTGTTTGTAGCTCCAGCAGAGCAGTGGTTTTAGTTCCTGGGAAAGATGCTCCATATTTATTACCTGCATTATTGGTGGTCTGTGGTGGTAACTACTTGCTAGGCGATCGCTGACGTGTCGATCAATTTTTGTAAGGGATGTCTTCTGGGCAGAAGGCTAGATTGAATTGGTTTTACGTCAATTCATCGAACACGACTTCATCGCAAACCAAAGTAATCTTAATCGTGTGTGAGGTTCACCGCATGCCAATGAATAAAACAAACAAACAAACCCATTAAAACCACCAACAGCGGCTTGTTGAAAATTGTTATTAGTAGATTGATTCTTTAACCCAGGGTTTCTTAAACGTGTGTGTGCCATAGGTCCTTTTGATTGTCTGATGCATATAGTAGAATAAATTGGGGCAAAGAATTTGACGACGGGGTAGTAAAAGCAGCGTGAGGGTGGTCATAGTAGAAGTAGTGGTAGTGACAACATTTTGAATAGTTACGGTATTTCAGTGAAAGACTCAACTCTAACCCTAAAAGCGAGCTCAGTTATAATAAAAGTACAAACATAAATATGTGTAAATAGAATCACTATTCAGGTTGATCTCAATGTAGTCGACATACATTTCGACAAGATTCTTTTACTGTTATCTGTGAGGATTTTGGCAAACATCTTTCTCAAACTTAATTTGCATTTGTGTACCTTATTACGCCCGTGACATCGCAGCATCCCAAAAACCATGTTTCTGCTAGTCCTACTAACAGCACTGATGAAAGAGGTCTGTTGTCCAATTTCACACCTGTGATCAATGCCTGTTGGGGCGTGACCCACCACTAACTAATCGTGTGTCCAGGTATTATTCGCTTCATCCGGGACATCACAGTCTGCTGGTCACCATTTCCCCGTAGCTCTTCTACTAACAGCACTGAACTGGAAGTGGTGTGTCACCTTCTGAAGTAGAAACACGACTTGCCTGTTGAATTGATTATGTGGAGTTTGTATCTATCTCTCGTGGTCTCCTCTGTTGTCTGTATCTGGGCATCCGCATCTTGTCGAGTGCTTGTTGATAACTACAATAACTTTTATTTCCATACTTGAATGCAGGCTGGCTGAGCGAGCATGGATCGCAATGGGAAGGCAAACCCGGTCCTAAAAAATGCCGTGCAGAAGTCGGATGTGTCGACCGAAAGGTGCAGATATCACAGCTACGTTGTAAACAGAAACAACGCAACCACCGTCCTTTTCAGGGCGAACGAAGAAGAAGCAGAAGAAGAAAGTGACAAGTCTTTGTTTTGGTGGACTATACATACAGTGCCGATGCTAGGCTATTTTGAGCCCTAGGTAAGGTTAACTACTTGCAACACCACCCCCCGCCTTACTGTTATGTCAACCCCTTTGATTTGTGCTGGATTTTTATAGTTCACAGACACTTAGTAGTTTCGGATAAGTATCAGCACATATCTTTTGTGTCCTTCTCGATCGAGTTGGAAGGTCTAGATACAAACAGGAGTAGCTAAAGCGAGCAGGACAGGCGGTGTCTAAGTGTGGTAGATGCTTGACTCCCAACAACCTCCGGCAATGACAAAACATTATGTAACTCCAGAATGGGACAGAAAACGAGTTTGTCAGTCGACTAGCACATAAAGCACGAGCAGGCAGAAAGCTAGGGAGCTAGACAAGCAGGCAGAGTGACCGAAGAACAAAAAGACAGACACATTTGTAGCTTGCTGGACGGAAAGAAGGACGAACCCAAGGAGTGAAAGATAAGCAGGTAGGTACGTAGATAGACAAACGGACGGACACTCGGACAGACACACAGAAAAACGGCCAGACAAACGGACGGACACACAGACAAACGGCCAGATAGACAGACAAACGGCCAGACAGACAGACAAACGGCCAGACACACAGACAAAGAGACTGATAATTGTACAGCCCTTAAGTGAGAAGACTGTCAAGTCGTGAATGTGAGAACCGCCCTAACACTGACAGACCACTTAACGCTTGTCCAGCCACCACCTGAGAGTCTGAGACGTAACTCATTCTCCTAGACGTATTCCATTATGAACTGTCACAAACATGTCACATTTAAACAACCGATACAAATAAACCACATACAAAAAATAAAAGGCCTATTTATTATTAAACATAACTTATTGTCCTAGACGATTCCGTTATGCATTGTCACAAACAAACAAACGTAAAACAACTCATTTTATTTGACGTTTTCCAGTAGAACTGTCGTGAACAAACATTAAACATTCTCTAAACGTGTTCCGTTAAGTCTGTCACAAACATTAAACATTCTCTAAACGTGTTCCGTTAAGTCTGTCACAAACATTAAACATTCTCTAAACGTGTTCCGTTAAGTCTGTCACAAACATTAAACATTCTCTAAACGTGTTCCGTTAAGTCTGTCACAAACATTAAACATTCTCTAAACGTGTTCCGTTAAGTCTGTCACAAACATAAAACACAACTCATTCTCCAAGACGTGTTCCGTTAAGTCTGTCACAAACATTAAACATTCTCTAAACGTGTTCCGTTAAGTCTGTCACAAACATTAAACATTCTCTAAACGTGTTCCGTTAAGTCTGTCACAAACATTAAACATTCTCTAAACGTGTTCCGTTAAGTCTGTTACAAACATTAAACATTCTCTAAACGTGTTCCGTTAAGTCTGTCACAAACATTAAACATTCTCTAAACGTGTTCCGTTAAGTCTGTCACAAACATTAAACATTCTCTAAACGTGTTCCGTTAAGTCTGTCACAAACATTAAACATTCTCTAAACGTGTTCCGTTAAGTCTGTCACAAACATTAAACATTCTCTAAACGTGTTCCGTTAAGTCTGTCACAAACATTAAACATTCTCTAAACGTGTTCCGTTAAGTCTGTCACAAACATTAAACATTCTCTAAACGTGTTCCGTTAAGTCTGTCACAAATATTAAACATTCTCTAAACGTGTTCCGTTAAGTCTGTCACAAATATTAAACATTCTCTAAACGTGTTCCGTTAAGTCTGTCACAAACATTAAACATTCTCTAAACGTGTTCCGTTAAGTCTGTCACAAACATTAAACATTCTCTAAACGTGTTCCGTTAAGTCTGTCCCAAACATTAAACATTCTCTAAACGTGTTCCGTTAAGTCTGTCACAAACATTAAACATTCTCTAAACGTGTTCCGTTAAGTCTGTCACAAACATTAAACATTCTCTAAACGTGTTCCGTTAAGTCTGTCACAAACATTAAACATTCTCTAAACGTGTTCCGTTAAGTCTGTCACAAACATTAAACATTCTCTAAACGTGTTCCGTTAAGTCTGTCACAAACATTAAACATTCTCTAAACGTGTTCCGTTAAGTCTGTCACAAACACTAAACGTTCTCTAAACGTGTTCCGTTAAGTCTGTCACAAACATTAAACGTTCTCTAAACGTGTTCCGTTAAGTCTGTCACAAACATTAAACGTTCTCTAAACGTGTTCCGTTAAGTCTGTCACAAACATTAAACATTCTCTAAACGTGTTCCGTTAAGTCTGTCACAAACATTAAACATTCTCTAAGCGTGTTCCGTTAAGTCTGTCACAAACATTAAACATTCTCTAAACGTGTTCCGTTAAGTCTGTCACAAACATTAAACATTCTCTAAACGTGTTCCGTTAAGTCTGTCACAAACATTAAACATTCTCTAAACGTGTTCCATTAAGTCTGTCACAAACATTAAACATTCTCTAAACGTGTTCCGTTAAGTCTGTCACAAACATTAAACATTCTCTAAACGTGTTCCGTTAAGTCTGTCACAAACATTAAACATTCTCTAAACGTGTTCTGTTAAATCTGTCACAAACATTAAACATTCTCTAAACGTGTTCTGTTAAGTCTGTCACAAACATTAAACATTCTCTAAACGTGTTCCGTTAAGTCTGTCACAAACATTAAACATTCTCTAAACGTGTTCCGTTAAGTCTGTCACAAACATTAAACATTCTCTAAAAGTGTTCCGTTAAGTCTGTCACAAACATTAAACATTCTCTAAACGTGTTCCGTTAAGTCTGTCACAAACATTAAACATTCTCTAAACGTGTTCCATTAAGTCTGTGACAAACATTAAACATTCTCTAAACGTGTTCCGTTAAGTCTGTCACAAACATTAAACATTCTCTAAACGTGTTCCGTTAAGTCTGTCACAAACATTAAACATTCTCTAAATGTGTTCCGTTAAGTCTGTCACAAACATAAAACACAACTCATTCTCCAAGACGTGTTCCGATCAGACTGTCACTAAAATACAATATAATGCTTCGCTAATGGCTTCCATCTCATGTTGGCACAGCAAGAAAAAAACATGACTATCTGTATGACTGGGAACACAATGACTACCAACATGACTATCAGGGAAAACAATAAGCACCAACATGACTACATGGGAAAACAATAAGCACCAACATGACTACATGGGAACACAATGACTACCAACATGACTATCTGGGAACACAATGACTACCAACATGACTATCTGGGAAAACAATGAGTACCAACATGACTATCTGGGAAAACAATGAGTACCAACATGACTATCTGGGAAAACAATGAGTACCAACATGACTATCTGGGAAAACAATGAGTACCAACATGACTATCTGGGAAAACAATGAGTACCAACATGACTACCTGGGAAAACAAAGAGTACTGTCAAGAATGATAATTTAGGTGTTGTATGAACTATACATTTATGACACCTGTGCTCCACATGGAACTTTAGTATTATGAAATTTGCATCAGATGGATGGATGAGATTGCAGGATTTATTTATTACAGCTCGATTTTAAGCATATGCATAGTAATGAAATTAGTGGTTGTGTGTGTGAAAATGGTGCGCAACGTGTATGCCTGTGACGTCACCGAGACTTGTAGAGCACCGTGCAGTGCGAAAGACAAGGAAGGTAGTACGCTAATATGGAAGAAACCAGTGCTATGTGTATATTTGGCAGTTTATAGAAATAGACCTGGAATGAGGAGTCTGAGGAATGTTATGCCACGATTGTTGACCTGACCTGAAATTTTGGGTCTGAGCCATGTTATACCACGAATGTTGTATGCCAGGAACATTCATTGCTGAACATTATGTTAACATTTTATGTTAACATTAAATCGTTACAAATTTTCGAGGTGACTGTCTGTCGTGGTTGAGTTGGAGTGTAGAGTATTTGTCGAGTTGGACAACAGTAGTGAAATCGACAAGGGATAGTGGACTGACAGAGTTATAGATTACACACACAGAAAGGTGTAAACAGGAGATGGACTTGAGACAACCTGGAAGAAGATCTATTCAAATGATCTCTCTCTCCAGGCCTCAACTCACTTTTACTGTCTAAGCATCTCCTGCTCTCACTCTTTTCTCTTATCATACATAGAGACTATAGTAAAGAGCTAAAAACAAGTTACTTATGGATGGAAAGGTCGTGAACAGCGTATTAATAAAGGTGTAAACTTTATTAAAGAAGAAAAAACATGGAATTAATGCATATCATCACAACAACATAAAATTACATCAATAATCATCAATAACCAAAATATGCAAAATACACCAACAACCACACACACACCACCATTCATAAAACCTGTAGAACACAGAGAGATGAAATAACTGAGTGTCAGTCCGTCCGCTTTCGGGATGTTGCTGAGTTATTTGCCGGTTGAAGATCATGTGCTGAGTATAGTTATTTTAGTGATTTCTTGTTCATCGTGCTTGTTTTATCATTACGCGAATTAGGGTGAAGTGTTCATACAACTCAGTAGCATGGTATGAAGAAGTAACATGTAATACTTGAGGTTGAGTCCTTCAGGTTGAGTCCGTAATATTTAATCACATGTACACACAGGATGATCATTTCAAATATGAGCAGAAC